>JARYHS010009186.1:251177677-251242648 GCA_031002005.1 Vandiemenella viatica
GCAGTATTTATTTGCGCTCACAGTGGCATGGCGTAATTTCTTTCCTCATCTGAGATGTTGACGTCTGTACATTGCTTGGCAAGTAATATTATCTGTATGTATAAAAAGAACCCGGTGTATCTGTTCCAGAAAGCTCAATAACTACTGAGAAAATTTCGATCGGGTTTTAACTTGAATCAGACCTGAATAATTAGCTATGTCTTATGCATATCGACGGAGCAGTAAGTCAAAATCTGAAAAGATAGCGCGAAACATCAAAGATGAAATACCAACTATGTGTTGACACGTCATACTCCGTACTTTTGCATCTACCGGTTTCTTACTTAAATTTCGGATTTCTCGTCTTTAAACCCATAGATGACCATTGAATGCGAATGACGCACGAAGAAACTACGGAAATTACGGAAAAAGAAAAACAACAGAGAGCTTCTTTGCTTCTTGAAGCTACGATCTCAGGCCGCACAGCTACAATCTCTGACATTATATTAACTGTTGACGGCAAATAAAGCATATAGGAACTAATTCTCTGTCTGTATCTCAGAGCATTTTCTTGTTTCTAAGACACTGGTGTTTTACGAATCGCGGGAAGTGTTTGATCTCTGCTAACTGGATTACGTTTCGGTCAGACTTGAGGGGCGTCGTATGGAAACCTCGCGAAGCCTTCAAAGTTGCCAATCTCCTCGCGACAAATCCTCCTGGCACTGATAACGTTTTCGTTTCGTTCAGCCGCGGTGACGTGTTCCGAATGTCGTTATACCTAAAACAGTTATGACCCGTGTCCAATGGCGCTCACTGTTCACGATATGTACCTGCTGTACTAGCAGTCTGTTACCAATCTGAGCATGATATTCTGTCATACTGGACGGTATATACAAACATCTTACATCCACAAAGACTGCAAGGAATTGTAATTATACAGATAAATTTAAGAAAAAGTAAAATAACGTAAAAACCTTTGCCACCTTTAAACATGAAATGAAACAGTTTCTGCTTCGAAAATTATTTTCTCAGTAAAGGAATATTTTCTTTTGAATCTAGAAACTAGTGTTCCTTGAAAAAGCAACAAATTTCTTTCGAATTCTGAAGAGGATGTGAAAGTCGACTTTAAGCGATGATTTTGTATTTTTAACTAGTCAAAATGTCAAGTCCCAGTGAGTTTAAAATAAAAATAATAAGCTATACATCAATTATTAAGATTTTAGTCTTTATTTTAGCTTTAATTTAGTCTTTAATTTAATTAAAATGTGACGTAAGAGGTGTAAACTGTTAATTTGTGTATTCTGTGAGTGTGTTGGGGTGTTTACCGTGACGGGCGATTCATTTTTCTTTTTGAATATCTGGAGGTTATATTCTTTTTCTGTTTATTGTTGGGCTATATATGCCGTTTGGTCCTGTCCGTGATATTCAATGAAGACGCACAGGAACAACACAAGACAGTTTCAAAGAGTTCGCTATTCCTCACACTGAAGGGCTGAGGCGTGCATTGCGTTTGTGACCCTATTTTTACTAGACATTTTTGTCTTATTTTGATGCATACTGTTACCTCCCAAAATATTTTAGATATTTTTTATCACCCTGTATAACTAGCTGTTTCCCGCAACTTTATTCATTCGGTTATTTATTTTATATAGGGAAATGAGGTAAAGTCAGGCCTTAGATCGAAACTACTCGCAGGGTCAATTTGAACTCATAATTTGCGTTTAACACATATCAAGAATGAAGCAAATACAGTGAGAATCCAGTGAGGTGAAGATAACTGATAATGATGAATATTTGTTTCAATTCCGCATAATACGATGCTTTATGTACGTTTGTACTGCGGCAAACATTTTGACCGCAAAACATATTTTTTTAAAAAAATAATTTTATTCATGATGGGTTAGTGGAATTCAGCGACTGTGGTATCAAATTTCTTGATATTAAGAACAGCAAACAGCCACTGTTTGTTTGATGTTGTATATTTATTAACCATTACCGGTTTCGAACAAATTGTTCATCATCAGATAGTTTTCATTTATTTTTATATGTAATCAATTATGCAGTTGCAAAATGCAATCATGCATCCTATAACAATAGAAAGTAGCATTTGCTGAATGATAGCAAATTTAATTTTGGGTTGATAAAGATAATCTCCGTCGTATTACTTACCTTAAATAGTTGAATGTTTTAAACTGAATTCTTCTTGATGGCAAAGGATATCCTTTTTCGCTGTCGTCTGTCTCTCGATTGACTTGATGTAATCCCCCATATCTTCCACTAACCTCCTCATCTCAACATATCCTTACAACCCACGTCCTCATTCAGTTATCTCCATCATATATTGTAACCTCAGTCTTCCTCTACAATTCTTTCCTTCGACTGTTTCATCTACTAAAAAATTAACAAATTTCGAATGTCTCAAAATATGACCTACCAGCCTGTGTCTTCTTTCTTTAAGCTTCTTCCACAAACGTCTTTCCTCCGCAAGCATTTTCAAAAGACGTTCGATTCATACTTTATCTGTCCACTTAATTTTCAGCGTCCTTCTGTCAAATGCTTAAATTTTCCTTCCTTCCGGTATTCCTAAACCTTATGCTTCGTTACCATAAAGTGCTGTGCTCCTGACATGGATTTTTTTCAAAAATCTTTCATACTCATGGCTCATCATCTGAAACTAAAAGTTTTATCTTTTTCAAGAAGGTTCTTTTCGCCAGTGGTATTATGTTTTTAACATAATTCCTAATTCTGCCATCAGCTGCAATTTTACTTCTTAAGTAACAGAATTTACTTACTTCTCCTGATGCATCCGATCCTATTTTGACACTTAACCTACTATTATACGAATCATTTCTGCTACATTTAATCACTTTTTTCTTGATTTGTTTTATATTTGTTGCAAAATAATCTTTCAGTATTTTGTTCATGCCATTCAGTAACTTCTCAAAGTTCTTTAGTCTGTTCTGTCAAATGGACAGTGGTCATCAGCAAATCGTAACATACAGTTTTTTTCTCCTTGACAATCAATGCATATACAAATTTCCTTATTCCATAATTGCTTCCTCTGTATATGACTTGAAAGTTAACGGGTATAGACTCTTGGGACCATGAGCTGTATAGTATTCGAAACGTCATAAAATCCTAACAGTAGTTTTTGCTTAACCTGCCAAACGAACAATCACATTTTTTCATTTTGTTCGGCTTTATAATGCTGCATCATGAGAGGTACCCAAAAAAAAAAAAACTACCGTTTTTAAGTCAGGTATCTATTTTTTTTTGTTTTTTTTTTGTTGATGATAAAACACAATTATTCCCATTCAAAATACTCTTTACTGCAACTGATACAACAGTCCTATTTTCTATTTCATAGTTCAAAACATTTTGTATACTCCTCTTCAGAGATGCTTGAAAATATGTGCAGGTTTTTTTTCCTTATCTCATCTACGTTGAAAAAAAAGTTTTCTCTTCATGTCTCGTTTCATTCTTTTCTATGGTTTTACGCCTCATCGACGTCGAGGTCATTATAGGTGGGATGGGATTGGAGACAAGGAACGAGAAGGAATTCGGCTATGGCCTTTTTCAAGGAAACATCCCGGCATTCGTCTGCAGTAATTTGGAGAAACCATGGAAACCCCAAATCTTATGCTTATACTGAAGCTGTTCCACCACGTGTATTAATACCTTGTTTACAACAATAGTTTTATACTTAATTACTATTATTGTTGTTGTCTCACAAATAGTTTCTCTGCCAGTTTTTTCCGGCGGGAAGCAAAATTTCGCATCCGTGCACCACTAACGAGCAGCAGCCATCGCAGAAACAACGAGCACACAAAACCGCAATCACAAAAAAATTAACACCAGCCAACCTCAACCTTCTATTATGAAGCTAATTGGTTTACTGGTTCAGGGACGGAAGGGCTACACGCTTCATCCGGTACCCCAAAACTCCGCCCTCTCCCACGTCGATTCGGTTTCTCTCGGGCTCATTTTAGTCCTGGGACACTGAGGTGCCTAGTTATTACAGGTAACAACGCATTAAAATGCGTTTTCCTGCTTCAATCTCGCTCACCTAAGCAAAAGTTTCTTCTCGCAGTGAAAACGTTTATTGCCAACTATAAAATAGTACTAAAGCATCCAAACAATGATTTAGCTGGTTATTAACTTTTTGTGTAAATCTGTCGTTGGTATATACGATGCAACTTTGATGAAAAGTTGTTGATGTAGTTGTCAAAATTTAAAAACCTATCAATGGGATGTGCAACACTTTTCTTTGCTGTCATCAGGCTCTCGACTGGTTTTGATGCAATCCTCCATCCCTTCCTATCCTGTGCTAACCTCTTCATTTCTACATACCCCTTACAACCCACGTCCTCAATTATCTGCTTCATATATTCTAATCTCTGTCTTCCTCTACAGTTCTTACCTTCGAATGTTCCCTCCACTAACAAATTAACCAATCCAGCATGTCTCAAAATATGACCTACCAGCCTGTCTCTTCTTTGTAAGCTTCTTCCATAAACTTCTTTTCTCACCCATCATTTCCAAAACTCGTTCATTTCTTACTTTGTCTGTCCACCTAATTTTCAGCATTCTTCTGTAGCACCACATTTCAAATGCTTCAAGTTTCTTTCTTTCCGGTATTCCTAAAGTCCATGTTTCGCTACCGTAAAGTGCTGTGCTCCACACATAGAGTTTTAAAAAGTTCTTTCTAATTCCTAGATCAATATTTGAAACTAAAAGGTTTCTCTTTTTCATGAAGGCTCTTTTTGCTAGTGCTATTCTGCTTTTAACATCATTCCTGCTTCGGCCATCGGTTGTAATTTTGCTTCCCAAGTAACAGAACTCACTCACTTCTCCTATTGCATCCTCCTATTTTTATATTTAATCTGCTAGTATTGGTATCATTTCTGCTACATTTCATCACTTTTGTTTTACTTTGATTTATATTCAGTCCAAAATCTTCCTTCAGTATTTTGTTCATGCCATTCAATAACTTCTCAATATCCTCAGCCCTCTCTGCTAACAAGACAATGTCATCAGCAAATCGTAGCATACTGATTTTTTCTCCCTGAAAACTTATGCCACATGGAAATTTTTCTTTGACTTTCTTCATTGCTTCTTCTACATACAAGTTGAATATTAACGGGGATAGACTACAACCTTGTCTCACACCCTTTTTAACTGATGCATGTCTCTCGTGATTCTCTACTTTTATTACAGCCACTTGATTCTTATATAGTTTATAGAGTATTCTTCTATCTCGATACTTTAGACCTGACTTCTTTAAAATTTTGAACATCTTGTCGCCCCACCTAACATTATCAAAAGCTTTTTCTAAATCAACAAATGCCATAAAAGTATCTTTGTTTTTCTTGATCCGCCCTTCAAGTATTAATCTTAAAGACAGAATTGCTTCCCTTGTACCGCGATTTTTCCTAAACCCAAACTGATCTTCACCTACTATCTCTTCTACTACCCTTTCCATCCTTCTGTATATTATTCTGGTCAATTATTTTGAAGCATGTGATGTTAGACTAATGTGCGATAATTCTCACATTTGTCGGCTTGTGCTTTCTTTGGAAGTGTGAAGATGATATTTTTTATTAAAATCAGTTGGAGTTCATAACTTTTTGATATTATATTAATAGACTTTCGGGTTATGCCGCGTTGTTTATTTCATTACCTGAGCTTTCGGCTGGTATTCTACAGCCTTCGTCAGAGATACTGTTTATGTTGACATAGCAACGAGCACCAAGCATCGCAGAGTAAAAGGCCGCTATCTTCGCTGATGTTGTTGGTATTCTTTAAAATATCAGCTGCCTCTTTCACCCGTCGGGGCCACCACTGGTCTTCTCTCCACAGTAGCCTCGTTTCTTGAAATTTTATTTAATGCCCGGTATTAATAGCATGGCGGACTACGGCGGAATTTTTTCGCTGTTGTTATATTTGTTGTGGTCGAAATGTTTCTTAAGTCTCTCCGCCACAGTGCGACCTGTCTCACCGATATAAACACTGCCACAGCTGCAGGGGATTTCGTAAACACCCGTAAGCTGGTGTGGGTGTAAACTGTCTTTTACCTTGGTTAGTGACTGGCCAAGTTTGCAGTTAGCCTTATATACTATTCGCACCTCCACCCGCTTTAACAGTTTCCCAATCCGGTCTGTGATACCTTGTATGTATGCGAGACAGGCGAATTTTGTTGACACATTAATGTCATGGGATAAGTTGACGTCTTCCATGGGTTTTTTGGGTCTTAAAACCCTTCTGATGTCGGATTCACTATAGGCGTTGGCTCGGAATATTTTTGTAAGTGTCTCCATTTCTTCCTTCAGACTTTCCGAGTCACATACTGTCTTTGCTCTTAAGTGACGGCCGCAGAAGTCTTAGGAATCATTTTTGATATTAGTTTGCATAATCTTTCGATTCATTCTTCTCCTAAGGATTTAAGAAGTTCTGCAGGGATCTCATCAATTCCAACTTCCTTATTTACCTTCAAGTAATTCAGAGCTTTATTAAATTCTGTCCTCAAAACAGGATCTCCTAAGTCATCATGTTGACATCACCTTCCTTTTTCATTACGCTATTGGTCAAGTCGTCCCCATCATACAGTTTCTCAATGTATTTCTTCCACCGGTTAGCTCTATCGTCTGAGCTTAAAAGAGGTTTTCCATCGGCAGATTTAATGTTTACACGTGTTTTCTTCATTTCTCCAAAATTTTGTTTGATCCCCTGTATGTAACAACTGCTATACCTATAGCCATTTCTTTTTTTACTTCTTCACACTTTTCTTGTAGCTATTTTTCTTTGCTTTTTTGCATTTGCTGTTAATTTATCTCTTCCTGCTACATCCTGAACATTTTTGTACATTCTCCTCTGATCCATCAAGTCCAACATTTCTTTTGTGATACAAGGTTTTGGGCTGCTTGTTTCCCTAATGCCTAATGTTTCTTTACCAGCTTTCATTACTCACTGTTCAATGCATTACATTCGTCCTCGATTGAGCACCTTTCAGAATTACTTCTGACACCTATGTATACCACGTCTGCAAATTGTTCAGTCGTGTTAGATTTTTTTAGTTTACTAACTTCTAGTCTGATCTGCTTAAATCGCTTCCTTGTGAGCTTGAATTTCATCCTGCACTTCATTACTATCAAATTATGGTCAGAGTCTATGTCTGCTCCTGGGTACTCTTTACAGTCTGTAATTTGATTGCCGAATATCTGACCATGATACTACGTTGTATTAACTTTGTACAGTGCAGGAGATTAATATACGATCAAAACAATTACAAAGGAATGTAATGTGATCCTAACACCATCTGTAACTCGTTTAATTAAGTATTGGGTATCCAGATGGCTGTAGTCTAACGAAGGCGGGAGATTAGTGTGAGAACGATTTTTTCGAGTCTCATACAACACTAATAACATGATGCGAATTGTTGAGGGCATATCTATAAATTAATGATGATAATTTATGAGTCGATAAGGAAACGATCCAAACCTTCTTTAGTTCACGCGTAGTCACGCGGAGAAGCCAGTTTAGACAGTTAAATAAGTTTTCTATCATTTGCTCAAAGAATTCTTGTAGCATCAACTTTGTTACTATTTTTATTTACAGTGAATCCGAATAGAAACGGCCGTATTTAAATCTAGCCCATTTAAGCCTGACGAAATCAACAACCTTCGACCAAGTGATTTATAATAAAAGTAACAATCTACTTTTTTTTCAAAAATCTTCAGTTTATATAAAACATAGCATTGTAAGGGTTTTTTTTCGAAAATAATCGTAAATTAAGCACGAAAATGGGGAAAAGTTCTAAATTCAATCAAATAGAGACTCCGCGATGTATAGCTCAATTTTCGGAAATTATGATCATTTCTCGAATTAAAATGTTCACGTAAATTACAGTAAATACACTCACATATTTATCAAAATGTACGAATCACATCAGATCTAAAGCAATCGAATCAACAAGGTCACAGAAGGCAGTATCAAACAGCTGAGTCTTTTCTTTTGAAACAATATACAAAACTCTCTTTGACAGTCTATATTATTATTATTATTATTTGCGATTATTCCCCTTTAGGAGAGCGATTAAACTTGAAATCACGATTTAATCTTCAGCTGTTTTTCCTCTTTTCTACACAAAATCTCTTCATCCTCTTGGAGTGCTCTCTCTTCCATATCTTTCCAGGTTGTCGTGCTGTTCTTTGCTCCAAATTAGCATTTGTGATCTTTTATGACCTTCAGTGTGGTATTCGAGATTTTCTATGTTGATCCATTGAAGGTCCCTCTGGACCTCTTTCAGCCATTCCGTACCGTATTTACTCTTTGTTATGATGTTAAGTAATTTCTTTGCTATTTTAGTGTTTTCCATCCTGCAGATGTGGGTGTAGAACTTAGCTCGACGCTTTCTGATTTCTTCTGTTATTGTGTTGATCTTTTGATAGAGTTCATTCCGTGGCCTCTTCATCCAAATGCCATTTCTATTTATTGCCCCATATATCTTCCTCAGAATTTTTCGTTCCTGTTTTTCTATTTCTTTAATTTTGGAATGACCATCAATTACTATTGTTTCGGCTGCATAGGATGCTTCTGGAAGAATCATTGTTTTATAATGCCTTAATTTTGCATCTACTGAAATGCATTTCTTGTTGTAGTAGTTCCACATTAGCCTGTAGGCAGTTTGAAGCTTGGTGACTCTTTGTTCATTGGCGATTCGGTTTACTCCTGAGGATTGTATAATTTCGCCCAGATATTTAAATTGGGTGACTTGAGCAATTTTGCCGTATTTCCTAATTAAGGGAGATTTATTTTCTGGTCGTCTTTACAAATACTGGGTTTTTTCATAAGATATTGCAATCCGGCTTTTTGTGCTGTTTCATGTAGTTTTTCCACTGCGTGAATCGCCTCAGTTCTGTTTTCTTTGATTATTGCAATATCGTCTGCGAATGCAAGGCATTTAAGTCTAATTCGGTTTTCTTTCTTGATACCAATTTGGATGCCTTTCACATGAGGTTCCCATTCCCTGATAATCTTTTCCAGAACCATATTGAAGAGGATTGGAGATAGCCCATCCCCTGTCGGACTCCAGTTATAATTTCGAAGGGCTCTGCGACTTCGCCTATGAATTTCACTTTGGACGTTGTTCCTTTAAGTGTCTGCTCTATTATTTTTTGGGTCTTGTGGTCAATAGTATATATATATATATATAATTATTATTATTTGCGAATAGACCCTATAGGATCGCGGAGAAGTCTAGACTCTCATCATAGCTTGTAATTATGAATTGTCCAATGCTTCCACTAGGATCGTCTCCATGGAGCAATTGGGCGAGCTTAAGTGTTGCCAACTGTCTACTGTTCATGTAACTTGTGTTTTTGTGTCACCGGTATTCGAACCTGCTCCCGTCGAATATATATATATATATATATATAAAATGGGAAATATATGTAATGAGTCATATGGAATCCCTAGGAAATGTATACAACATTTCATATCGACAGGGAATGTGTGAAATAAATTTTATTATTCACATTTCCTATCAATTCTATACATTTCCTAAACAGAAGTCGCAAGTATGTTTAATTAAGGTTGGTAAAGGACGTGCTTTTTTTTCCCTCATGGCTTAACGCCTCGTCGACGTCGAGGTAATTAGAGGCGGGATGGGCTGGGGCAAGGAACGGAAAGGAATTCGGCCATGACCTTGTGAAGGAAGCATCCCAGCACTCGCCTGGAATGATTTGGGGAAACCGTAGAATACCCAAATCTGGATGCTCGGACGGGGATTCGATTCCGAATGCGAAGACAGAACGTTAACCGCTCACCCATCACGCTCGCTGTGGACGTGGTGATGTACGAAATGTTATACGTGTCGTACTGGAAAAAACTGAGACGAGCTTTATCAAACTAGTATAAAGAATGGATCATACCGGAAAAAAAACTCTATTCTAGATCTCAGTTCAGTGTTTGTCCAAGAGGTATTCTGAAGATCAAGGTAGTACCTAGTACCAAAATTTCATTACAATCATTTGCGAATCTGCAATCAACTAGAACCTGGAAAGGATTCAAAAAATGCCTTGTAAGAAGAGTTGTAGTTCGTGAAAATTTTGTGTTTCAAAAATAAAATATTGTGTAAATCTAAGTAGGACTCCAGCTTACACTGAAAAAATTAAATAAGTTTTCAAGTTTAAATATTAATAAACAAATCTTATGAAGATTTTACGTTTTATAATATTACTTGATTATTCCATTCAGAGTATTTATAAATAAATCATGTCGATTATGAATTTATCTGTGATTTATTTTTCATTCATTCGCTAATTGTACGGTATAATGTTAATTTTCATACATTTTCTAGTACCATTTACGAATTGCGTACTATGCCTAGGAAATACAAACATTTCCTAGCAAATATATGTATTAAAGAACCGCTTACAAATTATTTTACACATTTCCTAAATTAACTCTGTATTTTTTACACATTTCGTTGGAATTGTATATAATTCCTTGGTTTTATACATTTCCGGTAACATATATGTTATATATATGTATATATATGTGAATGCAGTAGCTAATCAAACATATAACCTCTAGTTTCAACGTGACTCTATAGGAATGAGAACAAAATTGGCAACTAATTAGGCAGTGAAATTTTGTTTGCAAGGTGAATGCTTATTAAGCAAGGTGGTTCTAATATGAACCAAGTACCTACCGTATGTTCTTATCTCCTTATTATCGCCAAAGAGCTTGTCTGCTGCAGTACAAGAACCCAGAGATTTTTCTTAATAGTTGCTGATGTTAGAAATGAACGAAATTAAGTTTAAAGGGAAAAGCAATTAGCGAAGAAATTTTGCAAGTGCAAAACATGCTGAGGAAGCGTGTACCCTGGCCAGGAGTGCCAACATTACAGCGACGAGGACCCGACCTCTTCCCAACTTTCGCCGTTAATTTCTTCACTCTGCTCTCTTTGCTTACTTTACTGATGAGGCTTTTAATATTTCTAAAAAAGCTGTAACAAGTATGGGCCGCCCGGGTGCCTTGTTTGAAATGGGGTCGGGAGCAAAGAGAATCGACCAGGATATTCCTGGGGAACAAAAGAGATGAGACACTGCAAACCTTTAACTGGTCATGCTTTCAACCGTATCTTCGATGTAAATACAATTTAAAAAAAAATTGAAATCGTAATAGTTAAATTGCAATAGGCTTGTGTCCACTAAGAATAAATCGGACGCATAGCAGTTTCTAATGATTAATCATGATAAGGAGATAACAAAAACCAAATTATTTATTATGAAAGATAAACATTATTATTATTTTTATAAAATAAATTCGATAAAGTCAGGCAATCAGTCACGTGACCACGAACGCCAATTAGAAAGCATTACGTCACGCCAAGCGAAACGCCAAAGTTGTTGTTGACGTTTCCGTGGAACAGAACAGGTTACTTGGTAAGTTTTTCATTTGTAGCAATTTTTTTCTAGTTAATACGGTTGTTCTCAATTATATGTTGAAAGATAGGTGTAGTTCGCTATGGAATCAGGATTCAGCAACGCAAACAGTAGAAGAAAGTGCCCTATTCCGGACCCCTCCCCCTAAAGAGACCATCGGTCTCCTGCCTCTGCATTGTACTGAACTCTAGCGGAATCAAGTGTAAATAGTAGTTTTGGCTTCTACCACTCTGTAAAGGCTCGGTCACACGGGGTGATTCTTAAAGGCCCGGGCACACAGAACGCGACAAGCGACAGCAGCAAGTGGTCGTTCTCTCATCGCGGCGACACGCGATTTTGGTGCGTCACACAGGACGCAACAACTTCATAGCGACAAATGCTAGTATAATGAGACCTCTCGCGAAGAGATCTGTACTTTTCTATTCCTTTTTTATAAGTTGTCTCGGGCTAGTAAATTCCTATAAAACATGTCAAGTGATGAGGAGAGACTACTCCTTTTGTTTGCACTAATTAGAAAGAAAAGGTGGTCCTGGGTTCATGACATCAATAAGAAGAGAGAATGCCTTGGTGAATACCACCGCCTTTGCCGGGAACTGGAGTCACATGAAGATAGATTATATACATATATTTTTGTATGTATTGAGAATGCTTCAGAAATTACACACCGAGCCATGGCCGAATTCATTCCCCTTCCTTGCCCAAGTCCCAGCCCGCCTCTAATGACCTCGCTGTCGACGAGGCGTAAAGCCCAAGCAAAAAACAAAAAAAGAGAATTTACATAATCTGTTAAATCAACTATATCGAAGTGCACCACGAACTGGAGAAAAGCAATAGGTATAAGAGAAAGATTAGCCATTTATATGAGGTAAGTTCTGTTCATTTAATATATATTCTTAAAAACAAAACAGAAGCAATGACGCTGCCCAAATCCCTGACCTCTAAGCGATTTACAATGTTATAACTTCCCCCTTGGAGGCAGCTGTCACATTTGCGTGGCGGTCAATATTAAGAAATACCTCTGAAACCATGCATATCATCACAAAGTGAAATATTAACAATAAAAAATACAATTTTTATTGATTATTTCACAATCAAAAGAAATAAAGAGAGCTCAAATACAAGTATTAACTATTTTAAATAATTACAATGTAAATAACCAAACAAAGTGAGAAATTAACAAGAAAAAAACACAATTTTTTATGAGCTTGAAAATTTTTCTTCATCGACCATGTTGCTGTGTCGCGCAACAATTCTGTAATTTTGTACAACTGTGTCGCTCGTCGCGGCGACAAAGACTGCGGCCCGGCGACGGATCGCTCTGTGTGTGACCTTCCTAATTCAAAACTGTGAATTACAACAATAGCGACGTCGCGCCGCGACACAATATCGCATGTCGCGTTCTGTGTGCCCAACGCTGCGACTTGAATAGCAGCGATTAATCGCTTCGTGTGACAATGTAATCGCTGCGATTGACCCTTCTATCAGCGATAAAAAAATCGCAGCGATTGGATTTGAACATGTTCAATTTTCATCGCTAGTAGCGCGCGATTGTGGCGGTCACGTGACGAAGTCGTTGCTACAAATCGTTGATGTGGCCTCGTCTGACAGCTCATTCGCTAGTATTTTTTTTTTCTTTTGTTATAATGGAATGCCGGGAAGGAAGTGCGTGTAAATGGTCAGCCAAGGAAATGTTAACTTTTTTATATTTATCGCAAATTTGAAGAACTGTGGGACAGGAATAATACTAAATATATGAACAAAAATGTGCGGTTAAACAGTTTTAGGAAGTTATTTGTGGAATTAAATAAAATTGGAGTGAACGTTTCAACTGAGGAAAACCTCAGAAAAAAATTAATAAAATTGAAGACTAATATAGATATGAATTAAATAAAGTCAAGAAATCCTTGAAAAGCGGCACATGAATTGAAAATGTATATAAACCAAAGTTATTTTAGTTTAACGAAGCGGATTCTTTTCTGATAAAGCAACAAATAAAAATTACCTTAATAAATGGTGCTAAGCGATTGTAAATGGCTTAAAAAAACGTCCGGCAAAAAATGTAGACACTGTTGAAAGGAACTCTAAAGAAATACTCCAAAGACTTCATGCTGTCACCACTTTCCAAGTAACGCAATGTGATTTCTAGTTTGATTTTGTAAGGAATTGCACTTCTCATCAATGTATCTTTTTTTATAAGTTGAGGAGTAACCAATTGAAGTAATTCCTCAAACTTTTCTTCGATTATCCGTAGAATATTTCTGTAGGCTAGTGGATCCTCTTTCAGAAGCAGTGCAGAAGCCCCCACCTTTTTCCTTCAACTAATCCAGTCGCGGACCAATTTTCTTTTTTTCCGAGGTCTTTGTACTTCATCTAACAATTGTTTGCTCAACTCAGCACAAGCCGAACGAATCAATCGCTTCAGAACTATACGACGTGACATCCTAACCAACGAATGCGGTTGATGCAACAATTCGCTACCACTACCTAATCGCACAACCAATCGCTCAGTGTGACTGGCTAGTAGCTGCTAATAATCGCGGCGATCACTCGCCGCGATTATTAGCAGCGATAAAAATCGCCCCGTGTGACCGAGCCTTAACAGAGAGCTCGTGTTGCTCACTTTAATTGTTGATCGCAATTACGTGTTTTGTCAGTGAACCAAGTTTTTAAAGTGTGCTATATTTTTTGAATTTCTCATGGAAATTGGCAGGTAAGCCTCCCAACCAATATACACTCTTAAATGATAAGGTTTTAGATTAATGTTTATCACTGAACTGTCTTGTCTAAACGTTAGGTTAAAAATCTATTGGGTTAACAAAATACAAGCTAGGGTTGCGCAAAGCGGACCCCCGTGAGTTGCCTAAACCGGACCCCTTCTTTTTCATGCTTACAAGTCTGCCTATATCTCCAATAGAGGGCGAAAGGCCTGCATTTCTATAATCATAACATCTACGCCTTATAAGCCCTATTGATGGAAGCTAAAAGAGCTAAAGAAGTCAAGGAAACTCAACAGCAAGCACGTAATCATGATCGAGGATGCAAAAGTAGCTGCGGACGGAGGCATGGTTCAGCATTAGGGCTTTCTATAAAAGAGAAAGAGCAGGTGAAAAAGCGCCTTACTTTTGAAAAGAATGTGAAAGGATCAAACACTGAGGATGAAATGAGTGCATCCTCTGGATCATCGGAATTGGAGCTTCTTCCTGGAGTGTCCCCATCCAAAGATAATGACGCTTGGTGCATGTTCTGCGACGGAAAGTTTTCAGAAGATTCAGAAGGAGAACTATGGGCAATGTCTGTTATATGTTCGTTTAGGGCAAATGTGGATTGTGCTGGGGCTGAAAAGGACGTGTACATCTGTGACTTTTGCCGCTAAACAATTTAATTTATGTTGTATTTTCTGTCTTCTTATATTGTAATTTATATATAGGATATATTTTTTTTTAAATAAATAAAAACCTGTAATTATCATATTACATTTGTGCCTTAAAACTATATTATTTTTTGTGATTCAGTTAATTTTTATAATTTTATTTAGTGTAATTTTTATAACTTTTGTGAGGGGTCCGATTTAGACAACTATTTTTCAAATCGCAAAAATGTAAGGTTTTTTTAGAATTTTTAATTTTTTTGTCATCATTTATAGAGATAAGTTTTTAAATTAGAATGTAAAAGGTGCGTAACATGGTATAGTAAATATTTCATTCTTAAAAACAGTTTTTTTTACTAGTTTATATATATTGTTAATAAAAAATAAAATGTGGGTCCGCTTTTGGGCACTTTCCTCTAGTTATTTGCCCATAATTGACGTCGTGAGAGTTGGCAGGTTTTTCGCGTCAAACAATGAAATTTGTTTATCAGAATTCCGCAATATTAAAGCTGCGATGTATGTATAGACAAGTGCAAAATGTAGATTACAAACTTAAACATCATTATTTCCGTGTCGTAAACAATACCCACTTGTTCGAAAATAAAGAACTTTTTTTTTATGTCTCTCTTGGTTCTCGAGATATCTTGAATGAAACGTGATGTGGTTAGGCTTATATGAATCCTGGTCTAAGGGAGATATTAAAAGATTTTGTTCTTCATTTCGATATTATCCTTGGTATGAACAGTGTCATATAATATGGTTGTTGTTCGGTACTATTAATTCTGTGCCGTATAGTAGATTTTCAGTTGCATCACGTATAAGGTATGTTTCTTTTTGCTTTGATACACCTTTTCTAGAAAAAGTATATCCTCAAAAACAGTTGTGGCAAATTTTAAAGCTATGGCACTGCAAATTTCCAGTCTGCTCTAAGCTTCATATCAGCCTAACAACATCACCTTTCAGTTAAGATATCCCGAGAACCAAGACAAATATTTTTAAAAAATTATTCTTTATTTCCGATTTTTTTCATCGAGCTGCATAAGAATCTATCATCAGATTCTGGCACCACGGTAATGATAATGCTGCCAGTGTGTGTTTATTATATTAAACATAACACTAAACAAAGATTTTAAATTATATAACCAATACAACCTCAACTCATACCTTATTAATGCAATGTTGTTGGAGGCCATGTTTCCACAGTTGCTTAATTAATTACCAGTTGAAAGTTAACGCCAATGCAACTGTTTAATTCATTTATTGCTGCGTCGTACGCGTTTCACCTCTCATCGAGGCATCATCAGCGACGAATCTGTGTTACAGTTTTTTTATATACAGTTTTATATACGTTTTTATCCTATTATTATGTAATTATGAGCATGGGATATTTTTATGGCTGAATTTTACTTACTATTTACATTTGTTAATATGGTATGCAGCTACGCATCTCCATTTCATTATACAAAGCATGGTTCGCCTGTATCCTACTTACACTATTGTGCGTTTTCATCGTTCTGTCGTCTGTTGGGGCCAGCTGGTTTGTTTATGTCTTGTCTCTGGTGCGCTTTCGCGTCCTTCGGTTGTCTGCTGTGGCCACACATATATACATCACACATAAATATAAAACATTCTAACAGACCATCACACATATACGCACTTTTCAAAACTCGCGCTATCGGCACGAGACATGGCATATACAAACAAGATGGCCACAGCAGACAACCGAAGGACGCGAAAGCGCACCAGAGACAAGACATAAACAAACCAGATGGTTCCAACAGACGACAGACCGATAAAAACGCACAATAGTGTAAATAGAATACAGGCAAAACATGCTTTGTATAATGAAACGGAGATGGGCAGATGCATACCATTGCTCGAATATGGTAGTGTAGTATGGGACCCTCATTTTACGTATCGAATACAGGAGTTGGAGAGGGTGCAAAGAAGGGCTGCTAGATTTGTTTCTGGAAATTATCGCAGAATGCAACCAGTGACGGATATTATAAAGGAGCTGCAATGGGATTCATTGCAAGACAGGAGGAAGATGAGGAGGGTCATGGGAGTGTACAGGGCATATACTGGCGATGAGGCATGGAAAGATATTGTAATAGGTATGAAAAGTAGTGCATGGAAGGGAAAAGATGACCATGACCACAAGCTGGCACTCGATTTCAGGCACAAGGGTGAGGGAAGATTCTCTTTTTTAGGTAAGGGTGTCAGGGATTGGAATGAGTTACCAAGAGAAATGATGAATAATTTACCGAAAACTTTGAAGGAATTTAAAGATAAAATTTGTAGAGGGCAAATGTAGGTAGGTGCAGGATAGGGGGAAGATGGGTGTGTAGGGAAATTGCCACCGGAGCCTGTGCTCCATTGCAATTAAATTAAATAAATTAATTAAACAAATGTAAATAGTAAGTAAAATTCAGCTATAAAAATATCCCATGCTCGTAATTTAATTTAATTGCAATGGAGCGCACGCTCCGGTGGCAACTTCCCTACACACCCATCTATCCCCTTTCCTGCACCCACCTACATTTTCCCACTACTAATTTTAACTTTAAATTCTTTCAACGTTTCTGGTAAATTAATCATCATTTCTATTGTTAACTTATTCCAATCCCTGACACCTTTAAGCTAGAAAACAGAATCTTTGTACGCCCTTGTGCCTGAAATCGAGTGCCAGCTTGTGGTCATGGTCACCTTTTACTTTACATGCATTACTTTTGATTCTTACACCAATATATTTCCATGCATAATCACCAATATACGCCTTGTACACTCCCATGACCCTCTTCATCCTGCTTCTGTCTTCCATTGATTCCCATTCCAGCTCTTTTATCTTATATGTTACTGATTGCTTTCGGCGATAATTTCCATAAACAAATCTAACAGCCCTTTTATGCACCCTCTTCACTTTCTGTATTTGATACTCATAATGTGGGTCCCATACTACACTACCATATTCAAGCAAAGGTCTGACTAAAATTTTCTAACCCAATTCCCTTACTTCTCTCGTATATTCCCTCATTACTCTCTCCAACAAGTGAAGGATTTTGAAACCTTTTTCTACTACCTGTCCAATGTGTTCTGCCCAGTTAAGCTTGTTATCAAATTTAATGTCAAGATATTTACAAGCCTTCAACAAGCAGTTCTTTCCCCACCATATAATCATAATCAATTTTTTTTTTATTTTTATTTGTGTATCTATTTGTGTACTAACCCCACTGATATCCTGTCCAGATCACACTGGAACTGTTTACAGCCCTCTACCATTGTGACCCTCATATATAGGGTGTTACAAAAAGGTACGGCCAAACTTTCAGGAAACATTCCTCACACACAAACAAAGAAAATATGTTATGTGGACATGTGTCCGGAAACGCTTACTTTCCATGTTAGAGCTCATTTTAGTTTCGTTAGTATGTTAGTACGCTCTCCTGACCTCAACCCTCTTGACTTCCATTTATGGGGGCATTTGAAAGCCCTTGTCTACGCAACCCCGGTACCAAATGACAGGATAGATAAGATTAGAGAAAAAAGGTGCCGCAATGATTCTTATATGAATTCTTTTTTTCCCTCGTACCATTAGGGATTGGAATGCACATCAAAGAGATTAGCTTTGGTGCTGAGCATCCTCTGCCACCCACAATTTTGTGAATTGCAGAGTATATATGTAGATGTAGAAATGTAGAGACTCTTCGTGCTCGTATTGTGGACGGCTGTGATACAATACGCCATTCTCCAGGGCTGCATGAGCGCATCAGGGATTCCATGCGACGGAGGGTGTATGCATGTATCCTCGCTAACGGAGGACATTTTGAACATTTCCTGTAACAAAGTGTTTGAAGTCACGCTGGTACTTTCTGTTGCTGTGTGTTTCCATTCCATGTTTAATGTGATTTGAAGAGAAGTAATAAAATGAGCTCTAACATGGAAAGTAAGCGTTTCCGGACACATGTCCACATAACATATTTTCTTTGTTTGTGTGTGAGGAATGTTTCCTGAAAGTTTGGCCGTACCTTTTTGTAACACTCTGTATAGCACTAGCATTTGCCCGCTGCTGCACGCGCGTGTGATTTGTTATGTGTAAAAATTCTTTACCGATTTTATTCTATTACTAAATATTAACGTTGAGAGGAGTGAATGCTAAATGTCTTCTAAAATTTTTCCTTTGTTTAATTATTACCTTAGGTTCTTTTTTCATACTGATGTCCGAGAGTTTTATTTCATTCATATTTTAATGTTATACAATTTATGAGATAGTAGAAAAGGTATCTGAAAAATTAACTGTACTAATTCTTAGAGATAATTATTGTGAGAAGAAAAAAAATTGTTTAGAAAGGGCTTTATTTTCGTGATGTAAGTAGTTGTAACAATGTTTAAGAGAAATAAAATGTTACCTTTACCCTACTTAGTAGGTTGAGCACAGTAGCGCCCCTGTGTGCCATTTTTAAAGGCTGATACGGAGGACTGCACGATTTATTATTAAATTTAATTGCAATGGAGCTAATACTCCGTTGTAAATTCTCCCAGTCATCTAATTACTCCTTTTTTATTTTTTAACATTTTCTTTTATAATTGGTGTCTTAAATTCCTCCCCCATTTATTTTTCTTATTTACAAATTTTAATTTTAAATTCCTTAAGCGTTTTTGGTACATTACTTACTCATTACTTCACTTGGCAATTTGTTCCAATCCCTGACACCCTTAACAACAACAAAAAAATTTCCTTATACATGAAATCGAGTGCCAACTTATTGTCATTGTCGTGTTTCCCCTTACATGCACTATTACTAATTGTTTGACCAGTATCCCACCATGCCCCATCACCAACATATGTCCTGTCTATTCCCAGTAGTCTCTTCACCCTCCTACCTTCATCCAGTGATTCCCAATCCACAATTTAATTTTCTGAAATATTTTTTATTTTTTTGCCCTTTTGTTGTTAGGATATTGGTTTTATTGTGACGATATGTTAGTACGATCAGTTATTTTTGCTATAAAATATAAATTTACGTGGATTAAAACTAATCGTGCATGGTATCGCACGTTAAGAATTATTTTTAATTTTCTTCGCTTTCAAATAACGGTATTACTAATGCCATTATTTCAGCCACATATAAATAATTCCAAAATATCATGATTTGTTCACGGTACAGAGTATGTATTAATGCATGTTTGACTGAAGCTATGATTTTCGAACGTCAATATTATCTGAGGTTGTGGTTCGGTTGAAGTACAGGCTGGACCATTTTGACAGTTGATAAGCTTTGTTTAAATATAAGAGACAATATGGATTTAGCTTTATAATTAATGCGATGTGGCATCAGGATATGAATTAATTTAATTTCTCTTTGTTTTCAATAAAGCTGTTTTATTGATGTTATTATTTTAGTCGCACACAAGTGCCTCCAACAAGCCACTATTCGATAGCGAAGCAGTGAATCTATTAATGCGCATTTGACAGAAGAAAAGTTTGTCGTTAGGTTGAAATGCAGCCTGGACCAGAATGGCAATTGACACGCTTTGTTACAGTATAAGGTATAATGGATCTAGTTTTGTAATTTACGCGGTGTAACATAAGGTGTTAAGATGCCTAATTAATTTTTAATTTAATTGGTTGCATATTGCTATCGTCATTAACTCAATTGCACGTATGGAGATATATATCGGATCAGCTTTGTGAATGGATCAAGGATTTTCTGACTGGTCGGTCGCAGAATGTCGTCGCTGAAGGAGAAAGTACTTCTAATCTATATGTTACATCGGGTGTACTTCAAGGAAGTGTAATAGGACCATTTCTTTTCTTAATTTTTATAAACAATCTCGGAGACAAAGTGAAAAGCCTTTTTATATTGTTTGCTGATGATGCGGTTATTTATAGGGAAGTAAGGAATTTGGCCGATTGCTTAGAAATTCAGCGTGATCTAGATATTATTTTGGCATGGTGCGCTGAGTGGCAACTTACGCTAAATTGTAAAAAGTGCAAGACAATGAGCATAACTAACAAAAAGAATCCAATTGTTCAAAAATACGAGTTAAACAATTCAGTTATTGATATGGTTGATCATATGAAATATTTGGGAGTAACAGTACAAAGGAACATGAAATGGGACTTACATATTAATTCGTTAGTAGGTAATGCTAATTCTAGGCTGCGATTCATAGGTTGAATCTTGAAAAATTGCAATGAACAAACAAAGGAGATAGCGTAAAAATCTCTTGTGCGTCCACATTTGGACTATTGTTGTGCCATTTGGGATCCGTTTCGTAAGGGGTTGATCGAAAGTATAGAGAAAGTACAGAGAAGAGCCGCTCGATTCGTGACCGCTTGCTACAGTCCTTATGAAAGCGTCACAGAACTGGTTAGTAGACTAGGCTGGGAGTCTCTGGTAGATAGACGACGCACGTTTCGTTTAAACTTATTGGTAAACATGTGTAATCCCACTTTCGCTCACGAGTGTAGTGAAATACTTCGTCCACCAACCTATTTGAGTCGGAATGACAGAAAAGATAAGATTAGAGAAATAAGGTGCCGCAATGATTCTTATATGAATTCCTTTTTCCCTCGTACCATTAGGGATTGGAATGCACAACAAAGAGATTAGCTTTGGTGCTGAGCACCCTCTGCCACCCACAATTTTGTGAATTGCAGAGTATATATGTAGATGTAGATACATTATAAAATCAGAGATATGAAGTTATTTTATAGAAAGAACAATTTATTTTACTGCCTGTGGTTTGAACAGCAGGAAAAATTTGTACACACGTTTAAGAATATTGGAACATGAGAGCCACCAAATATATATTAATCGAATATAGTTCATCGAAATAATAGGCAGTTCTGTAGAAGTTATTGTGGAAAAACTACGTATTAGTACCTGTTAGCTTTTTTCTAAGACATCTTTCTTTGGAAAAAAAATCTGAATTTCGTATCCATGATGTTATGTAACGAATAAATATTGGATTAATAATGCTTACTGCAGTTCCCTTAGTGATCACGTAAGACATATTGTACCAGAGACAAACTGTTTAGCTGTATATTAAAGACAATCTATATCTACCACATGTAATCTAACGCATTTCACCTGACCTGTTACGATATAAATTAAAGGTTATTGCGTTTGATTCACGTATTCCGTTTACTTTAGAGTACTGCGGTACAGAAAATTGAATGAAAAAAGTAAAAAAATAAAATGGAATCGTTAGTTTTGTCAGATTTTTGCGAAAGGAGTGAGCGTCTGAAATTGCATAATGATCCGCAGCCCACAATTTACAATATAAAAAGGTTTTTAATTGCTTGCTCCTTCCCATGGTGAATATAAGTCATTAGCTATTTTCGCTGATTCTGACTGGCGCAATTGGTTCTAAAAATTTGAAAACCCCGTCCAAATTGCTGTCATAGTTTTTTCGCGGCTCCCATTGAAATAAAGAGACACACGCAGCTTTCTTACAGACTTATAATAGTATAAATAATGTCTTCTGCAAACAATCTAATATCTGACAGTAAACAATAAACACAATTATGCATTACAATAATGAATTGCAATGGTTCCAATACGCTACCCTGTGGCACTCCCATTTTTACCTCCACTTCTTTTGGTACTTGAAAAGGTAAGTGTAAGTTAGGAAGCAATGGAGGATTGCGTCAAACTGATGACAGCAAGACAAGTGGCAGTGAGGAATCGGTGTTGTGTTGGTTGACCGTTGTGGCAAGTTGATTGGCGTGCGGCTGCGACAGTGTTTGACGGAGCCGCTCTGCTTTCGGCTCAGGTGCTCACGGATGAAGACGCGCCGGCTGTTTGCGGGGCGCGCTAATTAGTTGACTTAATTCCGGCGCCTTATTCAGCAGAAGCGGTCTGCGGCACACGCCATTAATCACCACTGCAAACTGCAGTCGGCTGCCTCGCTTGTTAACAGTACCTCCCCGCATTAATATAGCCCACTTCTCCTATCGATACGAGTTGTAGTGGTTCCTTCTCTTAGAAGATATACTGACCTGCATTTCCTCGCAGATCGGTTCCCTTCAGTCGGAAAAAATAATTAAAAAACTGGTCTTGAGGAGAGAAACCTTGGACTGGCTCGAATCGGACGCTATTAACGACTACCTATTTTATTATAATTCTCACGTTTACTTTCAAAGTATATGGCATCATTGTATGGAATTACACACACTCACAGAAAGTTTCCCTCGTTCTTTATTCTCACTGTATCAATATACACAGGCGGAAATTAAAAGTGCAACACCCAGATTGATCGGTAATAAATTAATGAAATTTCGCCCCAAGTATCCCCAAATGAAGAGTTTTAAATAATAAAAAATTGTCAGTTTCATATGTGATGGCATGAGAATGACGGGGCCATATATTATGCAAAACTGCAGTGTTTTTTTTACGTGGTACAGGGTTTCAATTGGCTGCGCATTTCCTCCCCTGTCTTATGCCCCGTTTACACGGTGCGAGTTGACTGGAACGAGTGTACTGTCTTGCTGCGCGCGCAGCACTGGATAGTCCACTCTCCTCGTGTCAACAGGTACAATACAGTCAGTTGACTGAGGATAGTGGACCCGGTTCACGACCAACTTTTGGCGTACGAGTTCAACAATCAAGTCGCGTAAGCGGAGTGAAGCAGAGGCATTAAAATTTTTAGAACTGCATGAAAGTAACGAAATTCCGTGCAAATTTAAGAATAAAAATTATAAGAACAAAGATTTTAGAGACTTTGAAATCAAAAAATTGCTTCATAGCGGTGTCATTTTTTATGTATAGGAAAAAATATTTCACAATAGCTATTCAAATTAAGATACAGTTAGTCTTAAATGATACAACTCTATATTTTCACTTGCAACCTTTTTTTTTTTTAAATGGCTGAGGCATTTAACGCATTCTCCTTAATATCCACTCTTTTAACGTTTTTCTGCGTTTTATTTTATTATTCTTCATATCATTCAACATTATAATCAACATATTAGCTACGATGTTAATCCCTTCCTGTGATATGTATATATTATTTTCAACAAGATCACAATGTAGGAGTAGAGAACTGTCCTGACAGTGGACTGTCTTCTAATTATTACTAGCATGCTAGTCCACTCTCTCACCCCCACCACCGACGGTCCGGCCAACTGTCATTCCAGTCAACTAGCATCCTGTAAACAGAGGGTGAAGATCAGGTTAAGTATCAGTGAAAATCCACGCCGAGACAGGGATTCGAACCGGGGCCTTTCGTTCCATAGTCAGACAAATTAACCACTGAGTCACCAGACCACTTCACATCTACTGTTAACATTAGCATGTCGGTGACGAGAACTCATAAGATTTTTTACGCATCCAAAAAGCGTCCAACGCGCATATCGTACGAGCAACACGTCACAGCATGTCGGTGACGGGAAGTCGCGGACTCAAAGATTTACCCCCATCCAAACATCGCATAACGCGACTATAGAAGTTTTGACTTCAAAAAACCTTTCCGCCCTAGCGAACATAAGATAGACAAGAGCGATCTCGGTTTGATACAGCCTGTGCCTAAATGTCTCTACACCTGATCCAGTCTTCCCAGTTAACAGGCATTTAGTCAGCGCTTGAGCGAGTGTACTGCGTAATCGACTTTTGTCCGGCGTCTGAGGGAGGTGCCGGCCCGTGCCTATTAACGAGCGAGAGGGGTTGCGGCCACCCCTTCTCAGGCCATAAACGGGCGGGCAGAGCGCGACGCATTTTTTGCGTTCATTAAGCAGCGCCCCTGATAATACGGCGGCCGAGGTTTATTATGTGTCGCTGACCACCCCGGCCATAACGGCGAGCCGCGATAAATAAGTCAGCGGGGGAGCAGGCACCGCCGTCTCAGCGGACCAGGCCAGTACCTAACATCGTACTCCGCAATTCCCTCCTAACTATCTCATTGCTCATTTATTGCTAGAGTTGGATACATAAAGCTGTAAGTTATGATAAGGAGTCCAACAAACTGACTGTGAGAGAAAAAAGCCTGAGTGACCGATATAACATTACAGAGACTTACATACGATATCCGTCTGTCTGTCACAGTAAGGTTAGTTTTCAAAATTTCATGACAAAATATGTTATTTATCACAAAAACAGTATCCTATGTCTTTCTTAATGATACATAGTATTTTCTTGTCAAATTTCATGAAGATTGGTTTAGCAGTTTAGTCGTGAAAACGTAACAAACAGACAGAGAGAGAGAGAGAGAGAGAGAGTTAGTTTCCCTTTTATAATATTAGTGTAGACTAGCATCTGTCCACTGCTTCTCTCGCGCAGACATAGTTTTCTGTACTGTAACACTATAACATCACACCAACTATTTTTTTAATTGACTATGTATTTATGGAGCGCAGTAATGATGTATTCATTAGCAGTTTTATCAGAACGTTTTACAGTTCTGTAGGATGTTTAGTCTTTGGGATAGCTTTTAGTTAGTAACACAATCTTTGGATGTGAAGAGCGTGTCGGAAAGAGACTTGCGTTCTGATCGCGGGATGGAATGGATGTCTTCAGGTTATGTTACATAAGAACTGTATGTGTGGTTCTTGTTAAGGCCATGGGAAAGCCGGAATTTGTATATACAGAGTTATTACAAATGATTGAAGCCATTTCAAAAGATACTCTAGTTATATTATTTTACATATTGTCACAAAACTTTATCATCATACAAAAAAAACTAAAAAAGTTTTTTGTTGTTGACGTATTGAAAGTGCTTTATATGTGTCTACTTACTGATTTTTTAGATACCAAGTTGATAGTCAAGTTCTGCCACATTCGGTGCAATATGCCGCTCTCAATCTGTTCAAAAGCGCTGCAGATGCCAGCTCGCAGTTCTGGTAGGTATGTTGGTAGAGGAGGCTAAACACTGAATCTTTCAAACAACCACATACCAAAATATCGCGCCGGTTCAGGTCGGGGGAGCGTTGGGGCCGTGGTAGGAATTCACGAACAATGTTAAGCTTTCTCAGTGTTTGTTTTGACTGACTAATCACTTCTGCGCTCTCGTCGCAGAAATTTGAAACGCGGCCGCCAAACTTTTTGAGTTTTTCTACATGACTGGAAAAAGATTTATGACAATATGTCAAATAATATAGCTACAGTAAAATTGTGAAATCGCCATAGTCATTTATAACAACATTTGTCAGTTTAAGAATCATTTTTTTTTAATATCAACAGTCCCACTCTAACCTGCCGACTTCGTTAGACTACATCCATCTGGATACCCAATACTTGAAGAAACGAGTTGCAGATAGCGTTAGGATCACGTCACATTTGTTTGTAATTGTTCTGATGATATTTTACTCCAACTCTCCTGCACCGTCTCCAGTTAATACAACATCGTGATAAACATCTCACTAGGGATGGCGATCTGAGATCGATTAGTGGAAGAATAAATTTTTTGGACCAAAATATCGATTTTTTAAATCGATTTATAGTAATGAATCGATCCATGGAATCGATATTTCACCCTTGAAAATCGAGATTTGCCACATCTTCCTCAACGATTACCACCTCTAGATGACATCTTCGATAACTTGATTATGTGTTCCAAATTAATTTCTATTTTATCAACCATTTTCCCCGTAACTTATTTTTCAACCACACCAGAAATTTTCAGTCACCACACAGTCACCCCTACTATCAATAGAAATTTTGACTGCGCGTTTCCCATAGCTTCATCAATGACTGTGAAGCACAAAGATCAAACCTCAAAAAGAGTCCACATTAAAATTTATTACAGACACTTACACAAGTATATACATATAAAATTGAAGACAATACCAATAGACAAGGAACGATATGTGTGTTCCTGTAAAACAAATATTGTGTAGAAATTGTTCTCTCTCTTGAAAAGTATTAAATTATTGCGCTGTCAAACAATTATAGTGTATTCATAAACAAAAAACTTGTAAATACCATAAGCTATATACCTAAACCTATTATTTTTATTATAAGACATAAGAAAGTTTACTATCAAAATGTATTATTTTTATTGCGATTTTCTTTTTCATAGATATCTATTAATGTCGGTTAAATGGTTTAGTTGTAAAAAAAATTTAATTGGTTTAAAACTGCTTAAAGATCGATTATTATGGTGTCCCTTTAGTTTTCCGTGATTGGATTTATATTGAAAAATGAACTCGAAAAACAAATAGAAAAAAGATCGATTTTTAGGAAATCGATCTTTTAGACCTCAATTTTTTTTGTGAATCGATTTATCATATTTCGATCCAAATCGATTCAAGAATCGATCTTTTTCGGAAAGAATCGCCATCCTTAGTCCTTACATCTCACTGTTAAGTTTTCAAATTGTGAAAATCTGAGAAAACATGCTCATCAAAACAACACCTGCATTATCAGAAGTATATTTTATAATTTATGTAGGAGTATTTCAGCGCATTAGGCTTATTTATATAGTTAACTACAAATGTTTCCACTGCGAGAAGAAAATTTTACTTAGCTGATCGTGTTTGAAGCAGTAACAACTGGATGGATTTTAGCCGGTTCTGGCAGTGTAGTGGCTAGCGCTCTGGCCTCGCATTGCAAGGGCCGCTGGTTCGAGACTGGCCTCGGGTATGGGTGGTTTTAATAACTGTTGTGTTCGTCTTGTGTTGTCCTCTCTGTTGTGTCCACAATATCATAGTGAAATTCTGATACAGCAGTTGCAACGTAAACAAATTGGAGCTGGCTAAATGGTCGAAAAGACCGAAGTACATAAAAAAACTGGATGGATTTTAATCACTAGGCACTCCAGTGTCCCAGGACTAAAACGAGGTGGGATAGTTTATTTTTTTTAATTTTATATTCTGATACATAATAGCCCAGTACCTAGTATTTACTCTGAGCCCTATTCCCAATATATTTCAAGAAGTACATAAGATTAACTTCTAATTTGACAATAACAGCTGAATATTGTTCAGGACGTAAGACTAATTTATAATACATGCACTTGTCAAGTTTCACGAATGTTAGTTACTTAATTAAATTAGCAGTGGGAAAGAATGTATTTGATGGGTGTTAGTGCTTTTTTTTATAAATATATTTATCCTAGTGTAAGCCTGTGACCGTTTTCTTGCGTATCGTCACGGGTCTAGAATAGTTCCAGTTTCTAGGATGAAAGATTATGACAGGATGATCTGATTGGACCAAATAAAAACTTGACCTGTGTTTCGGGATGAATAAAATGTCTTGAGCCTGAAGAACTCAGAAGCATTAATAAACGAACAGGGACGATAGCGCAATCGTATCATTGTTTCAAAGGTCATAGACTCGAACTTGCTTAAATACAAACTTGACTTTTATTTGACCCTTAAAGTTCAACATGCAAAATTAAATAAAAAATTCCTGTTTGCTTAGAAAGCATTACGTTGCTTTTTTTTTTTTTTTTTTTTTTTTTTTTTTTTTTTTTTTTTGGAGAGTAGGTAAATACTAATAATTTAAGCATTTGTCATAGTATATGTAATGGGCATAGAACTTAATACACATTCCATATAATTAAACAGTTGAGCAACTCGGAAGAAATGGATTGCCAGAATAGTTGATTCTGTAACATATTTGGTCTGATGTCCACTTATAATAACCTAATAACTCACGTACAGTGAACATGAATGAAGACCATCGACAAAAGTGGTGAGTAAAATACCTGAAAAGCAAATAAACCGTAATGCATAAACTTTGGTCAAGCAAAAACATTAATGACAGTTTTAATTAAATTGAAATTTATCCCAAGCCGGAATGACAATTGGCATTCATGGTTACAGTAGAGACCATGAGTAATTTAATTTTTTAAGTTGCTTTCATTAGCAACATGATACTGAAAAGCAAATTAACGTTTTTTTCAGCCGCAAAATTTATCAGTATTTTTTCAACTATGAAACGTTACAAAACGCTACAAATAGCAAACTTAATGAATGTATTATTGCAATGAATTTGGTAGCAGTTGCTTAGCTATTAAATTGTGAGCGAATTTCTACTAATCGTATCTCTGGTCGCTGTTCTGCGAGCGTAGGCTGACACATGACACCGTTCTCCAGCCAATAGCTTTCGAGGTGAGTGAATGAGCTTACGAAACTATATAGTAGATAAATTAGTAATTAGAATACGCGCGCACACAGTCGCACATATACTTCTACATTTAATTCAACGCAGAATCAATCAGAAACACAAAACACTTACTGCACTTTTGTCTCATTGTTTCTCACTTTGCACATTTATGACACTACGCCCAAAAGAAACCGAACGGATATTGCAGAGGACGGAGTTTTTGTGGTACCTGCTTTTGCCACACGAAGCGTTTAGTCCTTACGTCCCTCAGTCAGTATACCAACCTTGTGTTGGCGGGAGTTAATTCTTTTCGCGACTGCTGTTTTGTGTTCTCGTCGTTTTTACGATGGCTGATTCACATTAAAGTGCGCGGTCGTGAAGTTTTGCTTCCTGCTAGGAAAAAACTGGCACAGAAACTCTTTGTGAGATAGCAACCATATTGATAACTAACTATAAAATGATTGGTTTAAATACACAGGGTGAAACGGCTTCAGCGTAAGAAGTAAATAAATGTGCAAGTAAATTAGGTTGGCTAGCCTGTAAGAGGCGTCTTAATGTAGTGATTGTCTCTGAGAGTAGCTGAAAAAGTTTGTGCATGCGTTGTTATGGAAAAAAGCGTGTTAAGTTGAGTATGACCACAAAAGATTATTTTTATGAAATGAGAAAAAGAATGTAAATTATAAACGGTTAAATACAGTGGTACTTACTTACTTCCCATGTCCGGACTGTTTCAAATTGTATTTTCCTAGAAACTAGCTGCTTGGATCTTTTTGTCATTGGTTAAGAATAGGTATTCAGCTTGGCACTCGAGTAAATGTTCTGGTGCCTGAATGTAGCCGCAGTCACACTTGTAATCATCCGTGTATCCTCACTTTTTCATATTGTCTCTGCACCTTCATACTCCTGTTCAGGCCGGGCGCACATTGACGCGCAGTCGACGCAGGCAGCGCAGCACAGTTTCTGTCTCTATGTTTTGGGGCGGAACAGCGCATATTGAGACGCAGAACAGGGCAGCACAGTACTGCGCCGCACGTGGCCTGCGCCACGTTGTGATCACGACACAGAAACTGTGCCACGCAGCTCACTCGTGCCGGTTTTTGCCGTAACACTTCTTGCGTTATTTATAATCTTGCTTCACTTATAATCATTTGCAACTACGGAATAAGAAAAATCGATTAAACTGGTGCGTAACCAACCTGCGATTCACAATAAATACATAAAAATTAAATTTAAACAAGAAATTTGGACAATGGGCCCAACAAGTGGCGAGAAAATTCAGCATTTATTTATCACACAATTGTCCACTAACAATTTTCACTTTTATTTTCTCTTTTTGAATTAATTTTTAATAAAACTTAAAAAGAGATTTATATATAGGCTATTATTACATTATTTCTTTTCTTATTATTTGTACTACATCATTCAATAGTGTCCCCCAGAAGATAACGAGAGAGGGAGGATTCTTGCGAAGACAATTTCTTGAATAATTTGTTGAACACTGCTTTTTTAGTTTCAAATGTTTTTTATGTTCTCTTATGTAGTTTTCTTAAAAATATAATATGAATTAAAAGAGAAATACATTTTATAAATGTCATGTACCGTCAAACGCTAAATAGTTAAATAAATAACCACGAAAATACTGCGAGATTTTCTTCTCTTGTCACTGCAAAAGCCAGATGAGAGCTTCTTCTTTCCATGTTCTCACTTTTGCAAAGTTTTATCTAACTCAACTTCTGTTAAAGTAATGACAATTTTCCAAGCTCAGCATTCCAGTCTGATTCAGAAATGATCAACAATCGAGTTTTTGCATCGACATGTTTTGTTTAAGCTTTTTTTGTCGGTTTCTCGCACAACACAACTGCCGCACGAAACTGCGCTCTAATATGCGCGGGCAACTGCCCGACACAGTTTCTGTTTTCGCGCTGCCCTACCCTGCTCTGCGCTGCCCCTACTGCGCAACGCAGCTCAATGTGCGCCCCGGGTAAAAGTCTTCCATTTGTCGTACGGCAGATTCCATCCGGGCCCTTAGGTTTTAGATTGTGGGAAGCACCTCTTCCCATAAGGATAGTCTTCTTTTTTCTGGAGTTTTGTGCAAAGAAGGAACCTCCCCGAAGATCGTTTCTAGTGTGTCCTTAATTTGTAGTGATCAGGCGCACGCTGGGCAACGCTTCTACCGCCGGACTATTTTTTCTGCAGAGAAAATGGGTATCCGAAATTCAGTGGTAAATATAAATGTTTTAAGTTTGAAAAGAAAAACGTGAGAAGAATTGATAACTGTGAAGCGGATAATTTATGCGCAGCGAGGCAGCTATCGTAATCCATTTTGATTGTGAGCCCAAAATGCATTACGGGCTACATCTAATAAAAAACAAATAAAACAATTACTTTGCAAATTTGGTGTAGCCGTCACAGGACAAAAGCTGCAGGGGATAAACAATCGCCTTTCACAGTGTAGAGTCGTACCTTAGAGACTGGTTGCCCTGCTACAGTCGATCAGAGAGAGTTGTCGATTAGCCGCGCGGGCCGGTGGAGGGCGCTAATGTTGTTTTCGTGGACTGACGCGCAGTTTGTACGTCCGGACCGGCCCACCGACAATGCGTAAATCAGGGTCGGGGGTGGAAGCGCAGTCCAAGGGCGGCGAATAAGGGCGGCGCAACCCTGCCCACACGACCCTGCTGCAAAGTGGTTAACGTCGCACATCACGAAGTTTGATTAACGCATCCATAAAACCAGAAAAATAACAGCCCTAAGACACAGATCTCGAATCAAATTGCATTCTATGAACAGGTATTGCATGCTGGGAGTTGAATAATATGCTTTGTATATTTTTGTTGCCTTTTATTGTGAATTTGTGTAAACGAAGATTGTTTTACTATTACTACTATTACTATTACTCCGCGATTCACTAAAAGTGTGTGGCGGAGGGTGCATTGCACCTATCCGGGAAGGTAATGGTTTGGAAGGTATATACGGGATATGGCAGGAGGCACCCATGGGCTATTGTGAGGAACCATCCCAGCATTCGCGTGGAGTGATCTGGGAAACCATGGAAAAACCCAGATCAGGATGGCCGGAGTACTTTATCGAAAGCTACTCCTATCGGATTTTGTGTTTAGTCGCCCGGTAAATCCTTTCTATTCCACTCCCTAATCGCTCGTGGAAAAAATGAGTACAGAAATGAATCGGTTCTGGCCCTGATTTCTCTTATCTTATTTTCGCGGTCATTCCGGGATATGAATGTTGCTGGTAGCAATATTTGTTTACTGTCATTCCGAAATACGTCAGTCGAGAATTTTTTAATTAGCTTCTGTCGAGAGCAACGCCTTCGGTGCTCCAGGTCTTCCCAACCTAACTCCTTCAACATCGCACTCACGCTTTCCCTCCAACTATATATACCTGTCACGAATCGGGCGGCTCTTCTTTGGACCATCTCTAATGCCTCCATTAATCCCTTTTGATGGGGACCCATACAGAGTAACAATATTCTAAGTGGGGTCGCACTAGTGACTTGTATGCAATCGATTTCACGTGGAGTGCATTGTTTTAAATTACGACCTAGAAATCGAAGCATACGATTTGCTTTCCCAATTACATTCTCGATATGCTCATTCCATGACAAATTATTACGAATTGTTTCCCCTAGGTATTTAGCGGAATCTACCGTTCTAAGGACAGTGCCATTAATAGTATATCCGTAGTTTTTTTACGGAAAGAAACTATGTAAATACTGTTTAATATGTTCAAAGACAGTATTATGTATGAATCATTGATTAAAAGTTTGTAATTCTAATTATTGATGTGAGCTACGGTGTTTAGAGGACAATTTACGATGGTTTGGGTTTGTTTATGCAGATAATTTTGTGTGTAAATATTTTTAATTTTCACTTCCGTGTGTTTTATAATGATTGTGAGTGATTTCGTATTAATTCTGATTCTTCTGATGTGATTTTAATTGTTCAAGTATTGTTAGAATTTGAAAAACGTCGGTCAGAATTTTTATTAATTTTTCATCAATTTTCTGTAACGTCTATATAAACCGAACGGGTGAGACGAGTTTTGATTTCAAAAAGTTCAGTTTTGAAGGTGTTGTAAATTCATTGGAAGTTAGGATCGCTGAAGCATTTGTTTATGTTCGCACTTGGAATCTTTGGATCGACCGACGTATATGTGCGTTTACATTATTGCGAAGTTTTCGGGAAAATAAATATAAGTTAAAATTGATTCCTGGAACTTGTTATTGCAAGTAACCCAATACCTATCAAGCTTCTTAGAACTTGAAGTGATATTAGACTTTTTGACTGTATTCAAAATATATTACAAATTGTTGTTACTCGAATTGATTGATACTTAAGGAAATCATTTCTTATCAGCCTCTAAGCCCATCAAGCATGACGGGTGAAAGGAATGTTCTTGCAATTCATTTATTTGCGGTTGCCTAAATAAATAGAATTGTTGTTATGTAATGATCATTACCTTGTTTTGTAGTTTATATATATTTCGGTAATACGTAACTCAGCGATACAGATGGAAGTTCTATTGAATGAATGATGTCAGAATTAGGGCACCAATAAAATTAAAAATAAATTAAGAATCCTAAAACCTTAAGCTATAGCGCGTGATATTGGTTTATTCCTGGTCCAGGTCTCAATCAGCACGATAAATGCCGAACTACTTCCATCCGTATGAAACAATAACTGCAGTAACTCGGCGCTCATGAAAACAATTTAAATTATTTATGAAACTAAATTCATTGTGAATTATAATGTAAAATTTGTGTCAGTTATCATTCTGGTCCTGTCTGCATTTCGACCTAACCAAAGCTTATACTAGTATTGTTTAAAATTCATAGCTTTTATTACCAATGTACAAATATATTCACTGTATTGCGTCTAAATTTGACCCACTGGAAATATTTATATGGTGTCTGATATAATGATATCGGTAATAGAAGCAACTAATAATTAGTATATCGATTTAAACCGAGTACATACTTTTATTTCAGCGTTTTGACAAATCATCTCTTCAAGTATATTATGACAGTGAATTGAAATATCTACATCCAGTATAAACATCTTTTAAGCCACCAAAAATGACGTGTTGAACGCAGTATTTTAGGAATTTTCATCAAATAACACTCATAATCTTGAAAACGATGTAATGTAGATATTTCTTAGCTTGCTGCAACAACGATATCGCTGTACAGAGAGTATGAGAAATATGTACAACGAACGACCTTTAACTAAGGAAAAGTAACTAATAATTAATATGTCGACTTTTTCGAAATATATACTTTTCTTTCAGTGTGCTCGCAGTTTATTTACTCGTGGCTGCTTAGCTAAATGGAAGTGTCATTAATAACGCGCATAACCTCGAACAACTTCTGCGGTCGCTGTTGGTTGGGCAGTTTAGGCGGGAAGCGTGACGTCAGAGAGTGACAGACTGCGCTACATCGTGACCGATTTTGGCATTTTATAGGTATACAGGGTGGTTCAAAATAACGTGGACAAAATGACATGGTAGATCTGTCATACAATGAGGATCAAAAATCGCATAGGAACAGATGGTCCCAAACGCCTGTAGAGGGCGCTAGAGCCACGAGAGGATCGTTGCGATACAAACACAAGCCACCACGATCACCAGACCTGTCTCCCTTGGATTTTTTCTTATGGGGATTTTTAAAAGGACTTGTGTATGAAACACCTGTTAAAATGCCGGAAGAATCGTTGCGGCAACCGGATGTGTTCGAGATACACCTTGTATCTTTGAGAAGGTGCGCCATTCCACGCAATGGAGATGCCGGCGTTGTCTCGATGCATCTGGCAAAAACTTTGAGCATCCGCTGTAGGCTCCAAATTTGGCTTGCATTAGTCGCATGTGAGTGATTAATTATCAATAAAATGATCTGTAATGGTTTTGTTTCTTCTCTTTGTGTCAGTATTATTTTCGACGCCCTGTAGCGGCTCCGGATCGCAGTTGCGGCCCTCTGTTCCTATGCGATTTTTAAATTCTTATTGTATGACTGATCTACCATGTCATTTTGCCCATGTTATTTTGAATCACCCTGTAGATAATTTAGAAAAAAGTATGGATTATTTTTAATAATAATATAAAAATAAATTTACTGATTCCATACCTCTGGTCACCTGATAGAAAACGCTCTACGACTGATGGTCACTTTAGTGACGTCACGTGCCAGCAAACGCTGCGGCTGCGAGTGGTGTGTTCCTTATTTCCCATGGTTTACGGTTTTTTTAAATTATTTTTTGTTGGTTATTTCTTGTTACTAATGAGTTTTCATTTTGAATAAAAAATGGAGAGCAATTTTGTAGAAGCTTAAGCCAAAAAATACCGAAAATAAACATCTTATTTTTTAAAAAATCACTGGCTTTTATTCAGCGGGGCTTCAAAACGTAATGTAATAAGTCGCGTTCCCTAGGCGAGACAGTTTGCACATATCGAGGGAGGGCTATTTTTCGGCGAGCGGAAGCCGCGAGCCGGTTCGTAAAGCCACCCGCTGCGCTGTTGCGAATAACAACAGGGACAGCCAACCTACAGACAATAGTGACCCGCCACTCGGATGTTCTTGTATGCTGTTACATGGAATGCTGCTCGGAGGTGGAGTGGAGACGAGACACTGCTGGACTGTATGTCGTGGTGAGAGGAGGGACTGCGAGACCACCGCCATCCTCCGTGGACCCGAGGTTCATTTCCCGTCGCCGGCAGTGAACAGTGCGCGGACACGGTATGTGCCTTTAAAAGTGAGACTTAGTGCAACATATCAAGAGCCCGGAAAATACCCCTGAGAAGCTACCCTGATTAGCTGGATACTTGTTTAAAATATTCAAATTTCACATGTCAAAGTTGGATGTCTTTTAATTTGTATAATAAATTCATGTCTTTTGTTACCCATCTTTCATATTCTTGTAACCCCTGAGGCATGTCATGTGCGAGGCTTAATATTGATATATTGATAGAGAAAGATAGAAAAGTTTCAATTGCTGACGCCATACAGGGTGTCTAAAAGGTAGAGTCACCCCCACCAAAAGAGAATATTACATATGGCGCCCAACCTGCGGCCCGATTGTTTTGATATGTTGCAAACAAGTCGTTGTAGTGAGTAGAACTCTCTGTGTTTTCAGCATTTTCCGGTGTGGTTGTAACAGCAGCAATCCAGCATGTACAGTAATTATATATATCATGTGTGATGTTTGTATATTGTAACAGCTAGGATTTGCAAGGACGATATGGACGCAGTTATAGGCTGTACATGTGTGATACATTGAAAAACTCTTTGTTGATTTTCACAGCCATTATTGATGTATATTGAAATAGGTCATGTTCATTGTGTTGTCCGAGTGTGGAAGTCGATTGATGAATTATTGCAAGTACTTGTGTGATACACTGCAGAGCTGGTTATCGGTTGTTTTCACACACTTTATCTATGTATTTTTATTTATGGTAATGGTATTTTGTTGTGAAATTTGACTGTAAGAGCAGAGGTGTTGGAATAGAGAGATAGAATGTATGTCCATGTTACACTGATGTGACCTATGTTGATTTTCATTCCAATAGTTGACATTATTTGGAAAATGTCATGTTCATTGTGTCATACTGCTGTAGAATTGGAGTTAAGGATGTCTGGTGGTCAAAAAAAAAAAAATGTGATAGCTGATATATGTGGGTTTTAAGGTATTTGTTGATGTTCGCATTTGTTTCGGTGCTTAGACAATTGGATTTTGGTAGTGCTTTCCTGTTCTGTAAGTTCAGTTTTTCATGCCTGGCGGTCCGACCATCGTTGTAGTTGGTATATGTGCTTTATGCTAATGGATAGTTTGTTGATGTTTTATTGTTTGACGGTATTTATTGGAGATTTTATGATATGGCTGTTGTCCTGTTGTGGAAGTAAAATTAATGTCAGACAGATCAGCGTTGCAAGTCTCATGTGTTCTCAATTGATGGGAGATAACACATAAGTTAACATGGAAATCAAAGACGGCACTTCAAATTGCGAAGAAGCGATGCCCATTTCGCACATCTTGGGCGTAACGAGAAAAGGGGATGAAAGTACCATGTCTTTTTCTGGAGAAATGGTTGCCCAACAGCCGGAGCCAGCCAAAAATCCACTGAGCGAAGCCGACAAATTTGACCGTTTGTTCGCGATGATGTCGGAGATAAAGAGCGGACAAGACCGGCTAAAGTCCGAAGTCACAGAAGAAATTGCAGTACTCATAAAAGAGGGATTGGTGACTTGAAGAATACCGTGTCTGAAGGTCTCAGGGGAGTCAAGAAAATATTGGAAACGATGCAGGAAGAACAAATCAGAATGTCCAGCGCCGTGAATCGCGTTAACGAGCAGTCAACACAGATGCAAAGAGAGATGTTGGAATGGAAGCAACGGACGGAAGCGCGAACAAACCAATTGGAACTGCAAGTCGCTGATGTACAAGCAAGCACTGAAACAAGGATGAATCCTATCGGAGGGCAGATAAGTGAGGTTCGCCAGAGTATCGCCGAGTGTAAAGCAGAGTGCAAAAGTCTCGGGGAGATACAGAAGAGTTTTTCCAGACAAGTTGTAAATGAACTGCATAACCTAGGGGATCAGAAAGAGAATGTCTTGCAAGCATGTGGCCTAAGATATGTCCAGGCGCCGAAGGTGACGCTTGTAGGAAGTGAACGTATGGACTTGCAGTACATTCATTTCATTCAAACAGCAAAGACATGTTCAGTGATTGGGATTTCTATACTAGACCTGTCAGATGGCCGAAAATCTAAATGTGTCTTGTATGAACAGATATTTCACGGTAGGGGTCTGCCCGGTGTTCCATTGAATGAAAAGATTTCGGCACAGGTGCCGAATATGAATGGTTTTCACGGAATGCGTTCCATGACGACGCATGTTCAAAAAGCAGCATGCCGCAACATAAGCGTGAAGTATTTTCATTTCAAGGTTGGAAAAATAAGAGCTCAATGCCGTGATTTCGCCCTTCTGAGGTTGAGAGGGAACGATGGTGTGAAAATCGTTTCCAGACGATTAAAGTCAACTCATAACCAGCAGATTTATTATGCTTTCTCGATGGAATTGACACTGATGTGAGTTTAAAGATACCTTGTTGTTTGTATTGGATGTAAATATGACCCTTAATTAAGACTTAAGCAGGTAGTATAGTGTATTTAAGTACAATAGTCTATTCTGTAAACGGTAGTTTTTGTAAGAAAATAGTGTACACACATTCAAGATGAAATGCGTGAGTTCTGATGAAGAAGTAATGAGAGTTCACGTAAGTTTTGCTGACCTGACTGACTTCTCTACCACTGTTAAATACTGAGAAAAAAAGATCGGAATATAAAAGTTGGGATAAAGAAGAAGTAATGTCTTGATAGGCTACGAAGACGCTACATCCTGTGAAATAACCTCGCTTATAAATAATGCGCTTCAAGTGGCATGGGAATGAAAATCAAAAGTGTTCATCTGCATGAAAGAGAATAATCTAGCGGCCAAATTCAGAATTAAATATGACGATAAGGTTGTGAACGAAATGTTGCTCGCGGGAGTAACCAATACACATAAGATGGTCTTTTCAATGAAAAGAGAACTTCCTTTTTGTTTACGTAGTGTGTCGGAGAGAGGTACGGCGTCAGAAAGGCGCAGATGTGTCATGTGCAGATAGGCTGAAGTGGGAACTGAGTGTCTACAGCTGTCTTCTAATGTGGCAAATAAGTCCACCTCTTTAAGCTGGGCAGCTCAATCCCTGGAATAGCCAAAAAGAGGCAGAAGTGGATTGTTGCTTTAATTAAATAAGAACAGCCTCTCGCAGAACAGTCACCGGTAAACTAAGAAAAGGAAGCCATCAATTGTTAAAATTCATGATTATCTTATGTTCCTGAAGTTCTGGTAATTACTCCCATGAAGATGTAAATGAAAAAGGGGAACACCAAAGTGAGTTCGAGAGAAACAAGATGGTAAGTTTTAAACATCACCATCTCCATACGAAAGGCCGCTTAGATGAGTAAAATGTCCCACTACACGCAATTATTGTTTCCCAAGGATGTACGGTTCAAAAGGACTGGTGATATACTGAAGTAGCTTAATGTTAAATTGGCAAAATTATAGCAGTGACAAAAAGTTAAGTAGGCTACTGAGGATATGGAATGCCGAGAAGAAACAGGAGAAAGTAGCTTGTTGCGAATCTGGGAATGTCAGCTGAGGCGGATGTTGTCCCTGACAGCGGGGGGTCAGCAGTGTTTGTGTGAATTTCTCGGAATAGGGGAACCAGCAGGTAGACTAATCCCCTAGTCTCTTGAGTGGAGTTAGAGCTCGGCAGGTGTGTGTCCTTGACTTTGTTCTGGGTGAATGGACGGGGTGAGGTGACTATTTGTTTGTGAAGAGGCAACTACCTTCGCATATTAATGCTTGTTTGAAGTTTTGTCTTTAATACTGTTGTATTGTAAATAGATGAGCCGTGTTAGTAAATGCTCTTAGAGTCGAGGTATGTGTACAAATGTTGTGATTGGTGCATCATCTGTCTTTAGGTTAATTGTTTTCATAGCATGAGTTTTGTTATGTTGCGCTTTGTATATATTAGAAGACAGTGACTAGTACTATTCCCCCCTATAGTCTGATGTAATTATGTTCTAAGAAATTGGATCATTATGTGATTACTGGGTGGCACTGATTGATATTGCCACGAGTTTTCATCTGTAATTGTATTATGTTTGAAGGTGTATGTGAATTATTGAGGATTATCTTTTATTCTGTATGGGAGATTAATATTTGGAAATTTTAAGTTCATAACGATTCCTCAGAGCACCATGTTCTCAATTAATATTTTGGAATAGTATAAAATGCATATATTATAGGTTATAGGTTAACAGACTTCAGCTGTGTAGAGGAAGAGTTGTGGAGGGACAACCTCACGTAAAAATGTCCGTAGTTTCTTATTTTTGATGGACCTGTAACACTTAAAGACATTCCATTGTTAATCTATAGTGAGTGCTTATGACACTATCATAAGTACTGTGAACCATTGTTTTTTTTGTGTTGTATATTTTTTTATGTTATGTGTACAATGTATAATGTATAATGATAGATTAAGGCTGGACCCTGCTGTTATGTGGATGGTACACTTTGGATGGCTGATCCATTGGGGAGTTTTGCACACGAAGCGAGTTGTATTGTAAACATTCACAGTTTGGCGCCTTTAACGTGTCCTCACATGACATTTCCGCAGGGGAATTTTGATTGAAAATGGGTGAATGTTGTAAATATCTTATGAAATTATAAGTTTGCAAGGTTTTATGGCTTTGTAAATCAAGGGTATTGCTATCAAGAGGGCAGGAACTGAACTGTGAACAAAGTTGCCGTGAAGACTTTATAAGCAAATTTAAATTCCATGGAATTTAAATTTTGGTGGGTTGTTTGGCAAGCTGTAATAAGTCGCGTTCCCTAGGCGAGACAGTTTGCACATATCGAGGGAGGGCTATTTTTCGGCGAGCGGAAGCCGCGAGCCGGTTCGTAAAGCCACCCGCTGCGCTGTTGCGAATAACAACAGGGACAGCCAACCTACAGACAATAGTGACCCGCCACTCGGATGTTTTTGTATGCTGTTACATGGAATGCTGCTCGGAGGTGGAGTGGAGACGAGACACTTCTGGACTGGATGTCGTGGTGAGAGGAGGGACTGCGAGACCACCGCCATCCTCCGTGGGCCCGAGGTTCATTTCCCGTCGCCGGCAGTGAACAGTGCGCGGACACGGTATGTGCCTATAAAAGTGAGACTTAGTGCAACATATCAAGAGCCCGGAAAATACCCCTGAGAAGCTACCCTGATTAGCTGGATACTTGTTTAAAATATTCAAATTTCACATGTCAAAGTTGGATGTCTTTTAATTTGTATAATAAATTCATGTCTTTTGTTACCCATCTTTCATATTCTTGTAACCCCTGAGGCATGTCATGTGCGAGGCTTAATATTGATATATTGATAGAGAAAGATAGAAAAGTTTCAATTGCTGACGCCATACAGGGTGTCTAAAAGGTAGAGTCACCCCCACCAAAAGAGAATATTACAGTAACAACTTCTGTTTAAGAATCATTTATATTTAAATTCGATGTTAGTGATTAATATAAATCTTTCATAAGAATTTCCAAACCTATACATTAAATTAGTTGTTTTAGGGAATACTGACTAGAAAAAATTGCAAACTATGAAGCTCAACTATTAAATAACTGGATATTGTTGGGCATTTTTCTTAGTTACAGATAAAAAATTATAAATAAATGATAAAAGTTGCTGTCAACGCAACTGAATTTATCTTTCATTTATTTACTGAACGCCTTTCTCTTCATTCAAACAAGAAAAATCTATGACATTTTAAGTGTTTATAATTTACCTGTACAGAAGCGACTTAATCATAAGGGCCTGGTTAGCTGCGTGGTTGATGGGTGATTGGAGATTGTAGTTTCTATCCTCAGTTGAGAAAACATTTTTATTTTTATGTGTCCATTTTATTTCGTTTCTGTCTGCTATATTACAGAGTGTTTTCGCAATAATTCATTAAAATATTAATTTGTTTTTACTTGAAGAATTCATAAATTTTTATACGTCATGCAAACGTGTGAATGCTGCCATTCAAGATAATTTTTATGAAAAGATATTCTTCCACAACCACAAACACCTTTTATTTTTTTAAGTGCAGAAGCTTATTTCATTTAGATTTTTACTTTATCATTTTTCCTCCCATAAGTTTGAAACAAAGAAAACATTGTTTATCGTGGGAAAAAAAAATACAGGAGCACGATGGTGAAAAATGGAGTTTATTTTAACAGCAACATCGCTTGAATTTTTACGCTAATGTTGCAACAGTTCAGAAACGATTTCAATCTCTTTTGTTCGAATTTAACGTGGCGATACGATTTTGGGTTACCTTTCTAACAAAAATGTTTGCATTTAGGAGGCATCATTTTCGGTTTGCAAGTAATTTTCTGTTAAAAAATGTTGTTTTTCAGCGATCAGGTAATGTTCATCTTTAATTTTTCATTTCTTCTTCGGTTATGCTTCAAATGTTTGTAATAACAAGTTTATAATGTAATAATTTGAAAAGCCTTGTAGAAAAAAAAAATAATTTTCTGTTGAGTTTTCGAAAGAAAATGCACACAATAACAAATAAAACATATTCCGAAACAAGGATCGGACCTATGGACCCTAACCTTACTGATACTCACTTTAAATCATGTTGTTATTGGTATTAGGATGGATTATAAGAGATGTATTCGTTCTCGGATGCCAATTTCTGTACTAAAGATCTCTTTCCTTTTCTTTTTTTTAAATTTTTTAAAATGTGTGTGCATGTTTACATTGTTTTACTACTACATTTAATTCACTTAAATGATCTTGGTAGTAAATGATATTGAATTAGTCACAGTATCGTCATGAAAGTTACAGCTCCTGTTTCTCGTATTTCAGTAATTGTGTGAACAATTACAGTTTTTTTGCGGAGCTTTTATTGATATGTTTGAACATTGGAATACTAAACGCTATTTATAAACCAAATTTCCAATAATTTGTATACAAATTCAGAGAAACAAACCAGACGATATTTACTGGCACGTGACGTCACTGGCGTTGTCAAACGCACAAGGTAATAACAAATGAGCGTTTTGGCGGGCTTTTAAACACTTCAAATTTTAACGTTGAATGTTATATGAAATAAGCACTATATTAAAAAAAATAGTACCGGGTAAATATCGTGTCTCAATAAACAATTTAAAACAGTCTCCTAACAATAATCAAACATTTTATAAATTAGAGCTGCTTGATAATATATCGATATCATTTTTTGTTGTTGAAAATATCGTTATTTTTAAGAGGTACTTTTTATGACGATTTATATGGATGATAAATTCTGAATATAGGTATCGATAGTTTTAAAAATAAATTACCATTTTGCGTTTTCCTCGTAGAGGACGCAAATTAATTTTTTGGGGAATACAAAACGTTTACCTTTGTTTTACACAAAATAAATTTAAACTTAGATACAATTTTAAGAAACATTGCAAATTTTTTATACTTTGCTGTTTAGTTAAAAATCTGTAACATCTTTTAAATACTCAAAAATCATGGTTAGGATCAATTGTTATTTATATTGGCAAAAGTGTATCAACTAGATTTTTTCCAGATGTAATATGAAGCCCTATGAAAATTGATTCGTCTTTTATATAACAACTTTTGATTTGAGAAATCAATCTGCTCGTAAAATGCGCGAGCCCATCAGAGCTAGCGGCGGTTAAGGATTCCCTCGAGAGCCGCAGCATTCAATTACAGTTCATCCAGTACAGAGGCGCAGGGCTTCCGACAACTGATAGCATCCCAAAAACTGCTCCATCAGAGGAAGTAACCAACCGAGGAACGGAGGTGACCCGAGATGAAAGCCTCCCTCCACCCACGGAACCCAAGCAATCAACGCTATCGGAAATCGAGGCAGGAAGAAATCATCATTGCCAACTGTTGACCAATGCTTTAGGTGCCAGGGATTCTAGCATCGATCGAAGGATTTCGGGAACCAAGTCCGGAGCGTTCGCTGCGAGGAAAACCACAGCGTGCAGGTGTGCACCAGACCGCGCGAAGCGACACCAACTTGCGCTAACTGCGCCGTGGACCACGCGGCCAGCTACGGGGGCTGCCCACTGAGGAGGAAGCTGCAAGCGGCCGTCAACAGGAGCTATCCCCACAACAGCACAGAGAAGATCATGATGCCACCTAGATCGACAAAGGATAAGACCACCCACTGCCACCTGACCAATCATAACTACCTGACCAGACACGATGAGCATCAACACAACCACAACTACCGTTGTCAATGCCAGCCACAAGAAAATCAACTAGGGATGCTTGTATAACTGCTCATGCAGTTGTTAACTACGTTCATCCCCACCAGTCGATAAGAATAAGCAAGGGTTTCCCTCATAGGTCAATATATAATGTCCAAAGCCGGGGTTTTCCCTAATGAGTATATAAATGATCCCAAAACCAACCTATACGATCCATTAGATAGAGCTACAGACAGTAGCGGGGCAACATGACGCCGTTGAGGCAGCGGAAAAAAAAAAAAGAAATTCCCGACGGTTGCCCTACACGAGACTACAGCACTGCCTATGCTCCTGGATAGATCCAGGCTGTTGGCAAAATCATTCTACAAAAGCTCCCAGAAGTTAAAAAAATCAAATGGTCAAAAACATCGGCTAGTATGACATTTCAGCAGACCGACATAAAAGACCATTGAGTTTAATAAACTAATGCACCAACTCAGAAAAATTGACCAACCTTGCTATTAGGAGAAAATATCCTACGATAATAACTCCCATAAAACACTGCCTTTTGAAGAAATGTTGATGAAATAAATTGTCAACGTTACTCACTGTCAAAAATTAAGTCGGGGAAAGAAAGTGTCAATTTAACATGAGTTGCATGAAATATAATATTTCAAATTACTTGCATTCTTTTATATCTCAACCCTCATACAATTCGGATGCGAGAAGAAACTTTCATTTCATTGAACGAGATTCTCTGATAAATTTTCATTCAATGTATGTACTTCACGTGATGCTGGGAGTAAACGAAGGATTGCTTAATTTTTGTGTGACGTCGTTAAGCTCAAAAATTAGTATGAAAATGTCCTCAAATTTGCTATCGAACGGAGTTGTATTATACAGAATTATTCGGAATTGATTTAATGTTTACCTGGTACCTCTGATTTTCTTGGAGGCTCGGTTGCCGAGTTAAACTGTAGGTCTCCATTAGCTGTTATTTTACATGTCTTCAACAGAGGATGATTGAAGCCCTTGCGACTATGTCATATGGACTACACGGAACTCTTCTTTTCCCCATCAGGGTCATCCAAGGACCACGAGACAGTTTCAGTGGTTCGTCCTTTGTTGTTCCTTCCTCGTCTCACGATACTACTTCATCTTGTCACTTTGTATTTTTTTACTCTCTTCGTACCATTTTCTTTACCTTCCCTCCTTCGAATTCTTCCATTTTTAACACTTTTTTTCTTAAAAATCTGTCTATCTGTTGCTTCTTCCTCACTTCTGTTATCTCTTTCTTTAATTACTGAATCCAGGTTGTTGTTGATTTGTTGTTCCAAAAATATTTGAAGATCCGTTTGTTTAAAGTATTAGCATCAGTTCTGTATAAGCTTCTAAGAAATAGTAGTTGCCTCTTTCGAAGTGATTATGTTATGTTTTCTATTTTATCATTACTTCTTAGTTTTCAGTGTTCTGTAATTTTTAGTAGGTCAAGTCTTTTATGGATAATTCTTCTTTTCGGTACTTCTAATTTGTGGAATCACAAGAAACTGGTATTATTTAGTCACAGTTATACTAAAAAAGTTATCAGTTCCCGCCAGGTATAGATAAAGATTTCTGTAGGTCCTCTCTTGAAGGTCCTTTCAGACAGTGTTGATTGCAGCTTAATTAGTTGTTTAATTATCAGGTTCGTCAGATGATTTTACCTTTCACCAAAGGATAATAATTTACACAACATTTGAATTTATTAAATAGTTCAATGAATTACAAGACCGATGACACACTTTCCATCTAGCGGTTTTTATTTCAGCGAAATTTACATTAAAAAAACACGGATAGACATCAACTTCGTCAAGAGATACTAAAGCACATGACAAAACTCCGGCGAATAAAAACTTTAGAACTACTCTTAAAACGAATCTAGCAACTTCTGGAAAATTTCTTCGGCTCGCCAACTCCGACGGTTTAAATAGTCGCTATATAAAAGTCCAGAAGACAATAAAGGGTGCCGACAGGGGTTTCTCGAGCGCTAACAGTCACGTGGACAGTCAAATTCACACAAAAACAATTACGACTTGCAACTCACAGTCATTAGGAAACTCTTTAAAATGAAAGTTAATACTGGTTACATGAATTTAATCATGAAACTGGCAATGTTAACCACTCCAAATAGCTGAAAATCGTTCTCAAATCACCGTGTCTTATACAACATTTACGACTGCAACCATTCATTTGATATTTCACACATTATTCTGCTTTTAATGGTATTACAAATAACTTACAGGGTATCTTTCAATTAAAGCATTAATCACTCACATTAAAGAAATATAAAAATTAATGAAATTAATAATTAATAAACTTTTATCTTCCTCTGTACTTAATTCCCAAGTTTAAAATTCACAGCAGGCTGGGCCTGAGGGCTGTTGGTAAAAGAAAGTCTGATGCAATAGTGCTTTCTACAGAGTTCTATACATAACCCTAAAATTTGCTGTTTTAAATGTTATTTGAAACTGTTTTCTGGCAGCTGTGACTCCATGGTATTTCACGCTGCATCTACATCCTTCTTTACCATGTTTTGACAGCAAATAAAGAGGTAAAATAGTCCGCGCAAGACCCAACCATCCATTTCAATCAGACGCGTTCTGCCTGGAGACTGGACGTGAACTCAATAGCTCGGTAACCTTCGGCGATAGTCTCGGTAGTGCCCGAAGTGCTAGTTACTCCGGCTGCCACCACAGCGCTGCTTCGCTTACCAGAAACTTTAAAATAAATAACTGCATTTAATATTATGGGCACTATGTTCCTAAAAGGATATGTACTGCGATACTAGATAAAAGGCAACTGTATTTTGAGGAAGTAACCGCAAGCAAATACGAAGGCAAGAGATAAAAAAATACTGCGAAGCAGAGATACAGTATATGCGATGCTTGTTTAAATTTATGTGTTGCTATTCGATTATTTATTACGATTAAATTCACAAATTCATGTAAGACGAGGAGCATCTAATGTTTAGCGAGCGTCCATAAACTACGTGGTCGGTCTAAAAAAAAGGGGAGAGGGCAGAAGAGTTGGTTGGGAATCTACTCAATGGTACGTGTGTGTGTGTGGGGGGGGGGGGGAGGTTTTCCGAGCGAAGGCACGTAGCTTCTCATACATATTATTTGACACAGTTAAAACAAGGTACAGAACACACAACAGCTTTTGAATATATATTTCCGTCACTTAATTATCTCCGTACGTAATTTACGATAGTCTGAATATGGAAAGCTGGGCGAAGAGGGGAGGGGGGGGGGGGTAGAGGCAAAAGCCACGTCAGGCTAAGTGGAGGGGGGGAGGAGGAGGGAGGTACACAAGATGCCATAATCAAGCCACGTAGTTTGTGGACTCTCCCAGTTACTAGAACAAGGTGATAACATAAGAAGTTTTTGACAGTAAATAAGAAACAGGAAAGTTGACTAACAATTCAGACAAAGTTTTCACGAAATGTGGGAAATCTCAAAATATACCAAACAATTAAATATTAGTTGTTCCCGTTTGATATTATGTCTTCTTTAGAAATTTTATGATGATAATAAAACTTTCAGTCATTTTTGTCGGTCTTTGTGGAATTGTGGGATTGCGATGTTCATTTTCTCACTGCATGTATTTTAATCATTATGTATTCTGTTTGACACCCATTGCCTTTTATCGAAGAAGTGACGACAGTCGAAGGACAGAGCTATGTTGAATGCTATGTAGAAAGTTATTTTTTCAATCATAACTTATGGGGTAGTTATTACGTAATATGCATTTTAAAACTTTTCTACTAGTCACGCATGCTGATACGTGGATGGGTGGTGGGGGGGGGGGGGAGGGGGCGAGGGGGGGGGAGGAGGGTACACAGGAGGCCAAATGGGCCACGTAATTTATGAACGGTCCCTTACGATCTTTCTGTGTAAGAATTACTACAACCATAACATAGCATAAAAAGTTTTTGACAGAAGATAAGAAACAGGAAAGTTAACGGAAAATTCAGAAAAATTCTGCAGAAATCTCAAACAATTAAAAATTGATTGAAGTGAACTACACTTAACGGTTCCTTGAAGTTTATTACTCGGTACACAATACAACAGGTAAACCATAAACAAATGTGGGTACAGTTATCAGAAGACCGTCGAGAATTTCAGCCTGGTCCTGATCCGGGGTAGAGTGACGGCTTCTACTTCTCGCGAACTTCCGGTGGTCTTCTGTAGTTGACGCTGCTTCAGCGGTCAGGCTGGAACTGGCGGTGGAGCGGCCGGCTACGCTTATATAGGCGGCCTGGCGCAGGAATTCCGTTGTGTGGTAGTACGGCGACCTCTGTAAGAAATAGTCCCACTTAGCTTTTGTTTTCCTGGTTTGTTTTGATGTCTCTGCGCCTGTTTGGAGTCGTATATGTATCCCGGCGTGCAGGCGCGTTGTGTGTGAGGTCTGCCTGGCAGGGGCCTTTACTGGCAGACTGAACATACCTCCCTCCCGGGGGGGGGGGGGAAGCGATGTCTGCGACGTCTGCGAGGTCGTCTGCCGCAGCGCCCTGGAGCAGACTATGAAGGCTACCTCCAGGGGAGTACGGAGTTGTTCCCCTGGCGATGCGTGCCGACCTGCGTCGTGGTGCAGGTTGTGGTGGAGGTACTTGTGGAGCTAACGGCATCGGTTCGTCGGCGTCGAGGGGCTGTACGGGGGGCTGTACGGGGGGCTGTACGGGGGGCGCTGAAGATGGTCCCCGCAGGTGGTCGAGAGGCTGCGGCTGAAGGGTGTCGGAGCGACCGACAGGTTGTGGCGTCGTTGGTGGCGCTGTAACTGTCCCTGAGCAACGGTTAGACGGCAGGAGTGGTGGAGGTGGCAGGGAAGGAGAGGAAGAAGTGGATGGCCGTGCCGTGGTGGAAGAGGACGGTGCCGTGGGGTAGCGGGGACGTAGTTGGTTTCGATGGCGTCGCACTATCCGGCCATCCAGGCTGACGTCGAACAGTTGGCGGCCCCGGGGCCGCTGGATGACCCCCGGAAGCCAACCGGCCCGGGAGCCAAACCCGCGGGCCCAGACTAGGGAGCCCGGGGTGAAACGGAATGGGCCCGAAGGTACCTGTACTTTGGGCGGGGGTAAGAGGAGATGGAGGAGAGTGCGAGGTTGGCGGCCATGCAGCAATTCCGCCGGGCTTTTGGCCCCCACTGGAGTGGTTCGATAGGAACTGAGGAAGAGTGTCAATGCCTCTTCGAGTTTGTGACTTGTGGTGTATTTGGTGATTTGGGTTTTGAATGTTCTGACTAGCCGTTCCGCCTCCCCGTTAGATTGGGGGTGGAAGGGCGGGGTGAGGAGGTGTTGGATATTGTTGGCGGACAGAAGGATAGGAATTCCCGACTTCGAAATTGCGGTCCGTTATCTGTGACGATAGCGTATGGTAATCCTTCGATGGAAAAGATCTTCGTGAGGGCTGAAATGGTGACCTTCTGTGGTGATTGTGGAGCAACGGACGACATATGGGAAGTGGGAAAAGGCATCCGTCACTAGGAGCCACTGGTGGCCTAGGAATGGGCCAGCGAAGTCGAGGTGAATGTGTTCCCAGGGTCCGGACGGTGCCGGCCAGGAAAGGAACTTTTGAGGGGGGCGGGGCAGTTGTTGGGCACAGATGGTACAGCGCCGCACCATCTCCGTGACATCCGTGGTAAGGCCGATCCAGAATACATGGCGTCTGGCAAGGGATTTGGTGCGGGCAATTCCCCAGTGTCCTTGGTGGAGAGTTTGGAGGATTGTCGGTTGTAGGGATCTCGGAACGACGACCCTCGGGGTGGAATTTGGTTCTGTGCGTAGGAGCACTCCCTCTACTACTGAGAGCTGGTGGCGGATGAAGTAGTAGAACTTGAGGTCTTGATGATGGCGTGGGGGGGAACGTGTTTGCCACCCGTGTTGGATGTGGTGTCGGATGACACGGAGGAGGGGGTCCTCCCCTGTGGCTGCCGCGACTTTTGAGGCCGTGACTGGAAATGTCTTCAGTGCTTCTTGTATGTCATCGTCGATCTGGAACACCAGAAGTTCCGACTTGTCGAAGGCAAGGTCTGGTCCCTGCGGTAGTCTGGATAAGGCGTCTGCATTGGCATGCCTGGAGGTGGTACGGAAATGCATGGTATATCTGAACTGGGACAGGAATAGTGCCCAACGCTGGATGCGGTGGGATGTTTTGGTAGGCAGACGTGTGGACGGATCAAATAGTGATAGGAGTGGCTTGTGGTCGGTAATGAGATGAAAAGAAATCCCATATAAAAGGGAATAGAATTTGGAGCAGGCAAAAACAATAGCTAGCGCCTCTTTCTCGATTTGAGAATATTTAAGCTGAGCAGCCGATAGGGCTTTGGAGATGTAAGCTACGGGGCGTTCCATGCCATCTGTTAATTTATGAGACAGAACTGCCCCCACACCGTAATCGGATGCATCTGTGGCAAGTATCAAGGGGAGGTTTGGAGTGTATGGCATGAAGCATGCTGCGGACTTGAGCTGCTGTTTAAGGGTGTGGAATGCGGTCTCGCAAGCTGGGGTCCAACGGAACGGGACATTCTTGCGACAGAGGTGGTACAGGGGTGCTGCCACTTGTGCTGCTGAGGGTATAAATTTTCTGTAGTATGAAATCATGCCTAAAAAAGATTTCAACTGATGTAGATCCTGAGGCCGAGGTAAGTTGGAAATAGCGTCCACATAGGAAAATGCTGGGGAAATGCCTTCCTGAGCGATGATGTGACCCAGGTAGGAAATGGATTGTTGAAAAAATTGACACTTGGAAAGGTTGCATTTCAATCCTGCTGCACGGAGGCGGAGGAAGAGTAGGCGGAGGTTGGTCATGTGTTCGGCAGCGGAGGGTCCCGTGACGACTATGTCGTCGAGATAGTTGATGCATTCCGGAATATCCTGGAGAAGTTGTTCGAGATACCGTTGAAAAATCGCTGGAGCACTGGCCAAGCCGAACATGAGCCGGTTGAGTTGGAAGAGGCCAGAGGGAGTGTTGAATACTGTGTATTGTCGGGACTGGATATGCAAAGGGATTTGAAGGTATGCTTCTGCCAGGTCAATTTTTGTAAAGTAGGTACCTCCTGCTAGTTTACGGAAGAGGTCGTCCGGTCTCGGAAGTGGATAATCGGCTACCAGCAGATGCGGGTTGACGGTGGTCTTAAAGTCACCACAGAGACGTAAGCGGCGTCCTGGCTTCTGAACTATGACCAACGGCGTGGCCCAGGGGCTGAACCGCACCGGCTGGAGGATCCCTTCGTCTTGGAGACGTTGAAGTTCTTCCTGAAGTGGTTGTTGAAGCGCTACGGGTACCTGGCGTGCCCGGAAGTATCGAGGCCGTACGTCCGGCCGGAGTTGGAGTGATGCTTCGAAGTCCTTTGCACAGCCGACGCCTGGTGAGAACAGGTCCTGAAACTCGGTGCAAAGGGCGTCTACTTCAGGAAAAGGAACATGCTGAGATACGAGGTGTATGTTATCCTCAATTGAAATCCGAATAAGCGGAAAGCGTCCAGTCCAAATAAGTCTGCTGTGAGAGAACTGTTAACTACTAAAAAGGGGACTGAACGATGTACAGACTTATACATGACGTTTGCTGTGAATTGTCCCAGGAGTGCTATTTCCTGTTTGTTGTATGTCAGGAGGCGCTTGGGGGCCGGCGAGAGGGGGGGCGAGCCAATTTGCACATAAGTAGTATAATTAAGCAATGAGACTGCTGCTCCTGTGTCGACTTGTAGGCGCAGAGGCTTGCCATTGACCGTAACGTCAATAAAAAGTTTGGATGCAGTGGAAGTGTCTACCTGATTGATATCCATAGGTGCGCCGCTCAACCTGTCTTGGTAAGACCCTGGGCGGCGAGAGCCGGGATTGGCATTGGTGGTGTTGGTGTTGGTGCGGCAGACGGACGCCAGGTGTCCTTCCTTGCCGCAACGTGAGCATTCAGCCCAACGATCCTGGACAATTTTCCCTCTCATGTGCTGAATAACAGGCGGGGCAGGAGGGTAGGCGGAGCGGGCTGCGGCGTCGGCGCTGCGGGATCCGCTGCTGCTGCCGAGACTTGGTGCCCCTGCCGGAACGGGCCGGTTCGATGTCCTTCTGAGGAAGCGGTCCCCGGTTGTGGTGTCGGGAGGAGCGCGACTGGGAGCTCTGGATGGCGGCGACGTCCTGTGTGTCCTCTACGTCGGTTCGGATTGCGGCCACATCCGCCCAGGACTCCAGGCGGCGATCTGCGGCCGTAGATATTTCGAATTTGTAGGCAAGTTCGATGACCTGCTCCAGGGATGGGTCCTCTAACTTGAGGGCGTCATGCCGGAGTGCGGCATCTGGTGCAGCCTGTATGATGTGATACGCACCATGTCGTCGGCGGTAGGATTCGTGGGAACACGAGTTTGAAACTTACATTTTCTGCTAAGGCCTTGGAGTTCGGCCGCCCACTGGCGATACGTCTGATCGGGCTTCTTCCGGCATTGATAGAATTCGACGCGGGCCGCGACGACATGGTACCGGCGTCTGTAGTATGCATTCAGTGTCGTACAGATGGTCGTGAAGGTGAGGGTGTCGGGGTCTTGTGGCTGAAGTTTGGTGAGCAAGACATACATCTTCGATTGGTTCCAGGAAAGGAAATATGCACGTTGGTCTTCTTCTTTGGTTATGTGGTGAATTGCGAAGTGTTGTCTTATGCGCTTCTCGTAGGTCTCCCATTCCTCGACGTCGTCGTTGAATGCTGGGAACGGAGGCGGGGCCGTGGGTTGGCGGAGATTCCTGACTTCCGCAATCAGTTGTCTCTGAGATTCGAAGAACTGATGTAGAAGTCCTTGGAGGAACTGTTGCCATTCCGTAGGTGCTGCTGGCGTAGCCATGATGGTCGAGAGTTCTTATCCCAACCTTGTCGCCACTGAAGTGAACTACACTTAACGGTTCCTTGAAGTTTATTACTCGGTACACAATACAACAGGTAAACCATAAACAAATGTGGGTACAGTTATCAGAAGACCGTCGAGAATTTCAGCCTGGTCCTGATCCGGGGTAGAGTGACGGCTTCTACTTCTCGCGAACTTCCGGTGGTCTTCTGTAGTTGACGCTGGTTCAGCGGTCAGGCTGGAACTGGCGGTGGAGCGGCCGGCTACGCTTATATAGGCGGCCTGGCGCAGGAATTATGTTGTGTGGTAGTACGGCGACCTCTGTAAGAAATAGTCCCACTTAGCTTCTAGATGATTCTATTTGTTTTCCTGGTTTGTTTTGATGTCTCTGCGCCTGTTTGGAGTCGTATATGTATCCCGGCGTGCAGGCGCGTTGTGTGTGAGGTCTGCCTGGCAGGGGCCTTTACTGGCAGACTGAACATTGATTATTAACTTTTTATCATTATCTTCCTTAGACATTTTGTAATAATAATAAAACTTTCAGTCATTTTTGTCGGTCTTTAAGGAATAAATTTCAAGTATTTCAAAAATGGAGGGCACAGAGGAAAAAAAAAAAAGGCGGGGATGGGATGTTCATTTTCTCATTGCAAGTATACTGTAATCGGTGTGTAGTCTGTTTATCGCACATTGGCTGTTGTGGAAGAAGTGGCGACAAAACGTGAGGCAGAGTTGGATTTTAATATGTAGTAATACATTTCTTTAATCAAAACTTATGGGGTAGTTACTGGTATGCAGTTTAAAATTTTTTTTAGCACCCACGCATCCTGAGCTCTACTCTAGTTTATAACATAAAAATTCAAGAGAAGGAAAGTAGCAGCAACCACTAGTCTGCAATAAGTTGCGTGTTGCAGTTCTGGGCAATAATTTAAGCTGGAGATAACATATTCAGCAACCTTTACTAGAACCTAGGTCTTCATTTTGTGACATTTGTTATCATCCCCATCAGTTTTTTGCTGGCGGTTTCATTGTTTTTCAGTATGACAATGTTATTATTATTGTTTTAATTGCAGACTAGATCAGCCGTGCGAAAATTTGGCGAATACAATGAATAGTAAGGTTGGTGATTTGTAACAGGATGAAAGAAGAACCGCCTCATTTGCTCCAATTGCTCATTTCCTTAGAGTAATAGGTACGTAACAAAACTAGTCGCCACTGAAGCAGTTTATTAATATCAGTGTGATACGTGCTTCTGCTATCTAACGATTATACGCGAGAAAAAATTGGAAACTACTTGTGATTATATAGAAGGAAATTTAGCAGCCTTAGTGATTGTTCGGTAGTATTCGTTTGAAAACATTTTTTAATGTGACGTAGATGTATATATATAAAATCTATATAAAACTATGTATAATTTTTCTACCTGATGTATCACATATGCAGTAACTCGTTTACCTGATGTAGGAATAAATATTACCAGTGGTAGAGCGACTCAGCTTTGTGTGAAGGCAGCAGGATGCCACATAGAGGCGTGATCAGCTGGGTCGGTTGCCTGCCTCCGCTCGACAGCGAGAAGGGGTTCTCGACTTTCAGTAAGCAGCAGCAATTGGTATGGCGTTGAGAGCATACACGTATATAGTGCTGTAGAGAAATAGTATAGCATACTTTATTTTTTTATTTATATCCTGGTATATCCTAGCACCTAGATTGGGCCCATATTTCCAATATATTACAAGAGGGACATAAGATAAAATTATAGTTTCAAAATACTAACTAAATATTGTTAAGGATGTAAAACTAGTGTGTAACACATAAACTTATAAAATTTCACAAAAATTAGTTACATAATTAAATTAACAATGTGTAAGAATGTATTTGATAGGTGTTAGTGTTTTTTAATGGATATATACTGTAAATTAGTAATTTGAGTAACATACGTTCGCACACAGATACTGCTATATATAATTAACTACAGAAACATTCACATACACAAATCACTTACTGCACTGTTGTCTCACTGTTTCTCACTTTGTACATTTATGACACTTTTAAACACTTACCCTCGGCACAGCCAATTCGGAGTAAATTACCTCACTCAGGAGATGACTTCTGGAAGTAGAGGTGTTCTCCTTCGACCCATCGGGAGTTTCGTTCTTCGGGAATAATCAATGCCCGGTCGGTCTCGGTTGAAGCTGTTTCCGTCAGTTTAAACTATTTCGAAGTGCCAAGAACCTTTCTTTGGCTGCTTGTAAGGCCAGATTGCAAGCTGCATCAAGGAAGTACCATAATTCCTGGTCACGCAATATGTCAAAAACAGCATGTGTGTGTTTGTATATAAATTGGAATAAAATGGGATAAAAATGAAAGTTGTGAACAGTGAGAATTACAGTCAGTATCCCATCCTTTGAATCAGACTCACGCTAGTTCTATCACAAGGAAAGGTTGAAACTTACGTTCTGCAATCGTTCGTGACGTAATTGCTGAATTGATTTGGCACACAACGTGCAGAATAGTAATGGGATCGAAGGTTAACAAACAAACCAACCAACACCTCACACACCTCCGAAACTTCTGTCACAGAGGAATACATCTGATCTACTACCTGCATGCCCACTATATTGCCGTCTCGGAAGTGAGTTTTACCTTCGACAGTTTTGAGAAGCCAGCGCAGCAGCAAAAACAGAGCCGCCTGTATATGGGCCAGGTCGCGTCAGGTCAGGTGGAGGCAAAGTACTGAATCACTCGTGCGCATAAACGCTCCGCTGGGTAGTGACTGAGAAACAGGGAACCAGATCTAGAAAACTAGACAGTCACACACACATCTTACAGTGCGCTCCGAAGAGTGCTGGAATGAGTTGCATTATGGGATTTACAGTTCCTATCGCTAGAGTATTACCCCCGACGTTACAGCCAATGCAGACATATCGTTTCACTGCAGTTTCCACTGATGATCCAAAAAGGCGTGTTATTCAGCAGCTTCATCATCATTGACATCGTTCTCCAGCTCCAGTCTCCCCGGTGCTGGTCTCCAAAACCCTCCACTTCTTCCTGTCGATAAATAACCGATGTTTATGAATCAAGACCTAAGTCTTCCAGATCCTTCGTGATTTGGTCCTCCATTTCGTCTTGGGCATTCCCAAATGTCTTTTTTCTTGGATGTTAGATTTGAAGTAGGCCTTTACTCTCCTTTTTTCCTCCATCCTTTGGACATAGCCACATCACAACACGTGAGAACGGTGTAAGGATTTCTTCTTCTTCTTCTGGTCCCTATCCGTTCCGGATGTCGGCAACCATCTTGGCTGTCTCGTCTCTGTTGGTTGATGCTCGGATTAACTCCGTAGCTGTTTTCGAGGTCCATATTCTTAGATTTTTTTAACCAGGAAGTTCTTCTTCTACCAGCACTTCTCTTTCCTGGTATTTTCCCCTGGAGAACAGATTGCAGGAGTTCATAATGGCTATTATTCCTCATGATATGGCCAAGGTACAGAAGATTTCGTGTTTCTATGGTGGTCAGTATTTCTATGTCTTTCTTCATTCTGCGGAGCACTTCAGCATTTGTGGTGTGGTCTATCCATGGTATTCTCAACACTCTTCCACATAGCAACATTTCAAAAGCTTCTAGCCTTTTACTGATAGTTTCTGTTAATGTCCACGTTTCCATACAGGACAGAGAACACATAGCAGCGCAGGAGTCTCATCTTCGTGCTAATTGATAAATTACGACTTTTAAAAACGTTATTGATTTTATTGAAAGTAGCCCTGGCTTTATCAATACGTGGCTTTATTTCATCAGATGGATCTCATTAACTGTTTACAGTGGTGCCAAGATACGTATACCTTTACACACATTCAATGATCTTGTGGTTAATCAGAATATGGTATTGGGAGTTGTTGTTTCCGCCAATGACCATTACTTTTGTAAGGATTTATTTAGACCCACTAATCTTTATACCGGCCTCTGCACGATGTACTTCATTCCTTACTTTGTCCTTTCGTGTTCTATGAAGCATGGTAAACACAAACTTCATTTCAGAGGCTTGAGGTCTACTGTTGTTTCTTGTGCGCAGAGTAAATGCTTCTAGTCCGTAATTTAGTATGGTTTTGAACACGAAGGGGTTCCCAAAAATAATCGGAATAATATTTCCGTGAGCGGAGAATGTGTAGTCCGCGTTTCTGCCGCTAGGCGTCTAAAGCGCAACTCATTGTCAGTTCAGTGCCGCATGTGTTGTCGACCTGGCTTGTTCTGTTAATCTGCAGTGATTTTGGAATGAAAAGAGTTGCTTCCAGGTTTATTCCTCGGGCTCTGAATGACAATCAAAAAGAAAGTCCAGTTGAAACATTGAAATATGTCGTGCTTTGAAACAACGTCTTGAAATTGATCCAGATTTTCTGTCAAAGGTCACTACTGGTGATGAGTCATGGTGCTGTGGTTACGACCCAGAAACAAAGTAGCAGTCAAGCCAATGGAAGACGTCATTGTCACCCCGTCCAAAACAATCTCGTCAAATCAAACATCAAAACAATGCTCATTTTCTTTTTGGATGGCAAGGGCGTTGTTCATTCAGTGTTTGTTCCCTCACATCAGACCGTCAATCAAATCTTTTATTTGGAAGGTTTAAGAAGATTACGCAACAGTGTTCGTCAAAAATACCCAATTTGTGGCAGATAGGAGACTGGTTCTTCCGCCACGACAATGCACCTGCACACACAGCTGTCTTTGTTACAGTTTTTGGCTAAAAATGGCATGGTTGATTGTTCCGCTGCCTCACGCACCTTACTCGCCTGATGTGGCTCCGTGCGACTTTTTCTTATTTCCACGCATGAAAAGGGGCGTGAAAAACACTGATTTAACAACATTGAATAGGCCAAGAAAAAAAACGAGGCAAGAGCTGTCAACCATTTCGGAAGATGACAACAGAAAATGTTTCGAACAGTGGAAGCACCGGTGGGACAATTGTATTAGTTGTATTGGAGCTACTTTGAAGGGGATAAGGTTACTTTGGAAAAAAATTGAAAATATATAGCTCTTAAAAAATAATTCCGTTTTTTTGGTACCCCTCGTGTATGTTTACACTTTCTGGACACTTTTTTGTTCCACAACAGAGTTCTTACTTGGTTATAAAAGACTGCTGCATTGTTGTTTCTTTTTGTAATCTCACGTTTACTTTTGTTGTTTTTAGTCAGACTACTCCTAAGATATTTGAATTGGTAAAAATTTTGTATTTGTTGATTGTTTAGGTATATATTCACATTAGAATTCCCTTTGCCTGTTGCCATGACCACCGTCTAACACTGGCTGATTTTCAGTCCATACTCCTCAAACAGCTTTTTCCAAGCACCCAGTTTCTTCTGTACCTCTCCTGCACATTCAACCCAAATGATGACGTCATCAGCAAAGACTAGGGCTTAAATTTCTTTTCCTTGCTCTTCTTTGAATTTCTTCAAGATGTCATTATCACAGCAATGAAGAGTAGGGGCGACAGAGCAACTTTTCTCACATAAATTTGATGGGTTATCGAACCACTTAGAGAATCTGTAGAGCGAAATTAAAGTTCGCTCTTTTCGGCTGTTTCTATCAGCTAAAACACCGTGCTTCAACCTTTTCCAACCTAGTGACTAGTGTGTCAAAAATAATTCTATGGGCCAATAACATATATAACCCTTAATTTTTACGTATGTGCATATTATTAACACTTGTGAGATATTTTATTGTACCATTGCAACATAATAAATCTAAAAATATGTTTTGTATTCCTTCGAAAATATAGTTATGTAATTACAAGTGAATTATGTGTTGAGCAACTCTTAGTATTTATGAAATGTATTAATAATAATGGTATGTGTGCCTACAACCTACACCATCTTCGCTTGTCACAGGTGCTGTCTCAAATCTGGAACTGTAGTTTTTCAGCAATTTCACCCCTCAATATATTTATGTATTATTACCCCAGCAAGTGGGTGTCTTCATGAACAAACATTAAAGCAATGTACAAATTTCATGATCAACTATCCGCTAACTTAGTTCAAATTTGCACGGAGTACGTTATCTTAAGTACAAAATCTGAGAGCATGCGGACGCGTGGTGAAGCATTGTCACAATCTATGACCGCCGAAACGTCGTATTTAATCGATTGACTAACTCAGCTAGTTACCCGAGAAAATTTTATTCTTTTTCAACACCGAGAAAACGTGCAGTGTTATATAACTTTGTTTAAGTTTTAAAGATTTATTTTGAGTTGAGGGGTCTGTGAATGTAGTCACTGTGGCGCACCTGCCGGGGCTATGAATCACGGAGCGCCCATATGAAAGCCGTGTCCACCGCGCGGGCAGACGCGGTGGCAGTAAATCCAGCGCGGCGTCTCCAGCCCGCCCGGAAGAAGTCTTTCTTCCTCCCTCCCTCCCTGCCTGCCTGGTCACCCCACACGTTAGATATATTCCTCCCAGGAACAGTTTCTGTTATTAGGACAGTTGCCAAAAAGAAAAAAAAAACCTCCCTGTCACCCAGTGGCAGTGTGGCTGGGAAATCAATGGCCTTGTGGGGGGTGGGGGGTGGGGGTCAGTATTCTAAGTAGGGGCGGGCTGGCGGTCATTACAAGTCCGATGAGATTACGCACAGAACTGCCCCCTGGCTCCTAGGGTCGATAGCTCGCCGCCGTGATCGATACAGGGGGAGGGGAGGGCCTCTCCTTTGCTTCTCGTTCGTTTCTTTCGATTCCGCACGCACGGCCGATACACGCGTTGACGCTGGACATACACCGCTCCCCAGACAGTAGCTCGCACTGCTGGGTGCCTACCTCCAAAGTTTAAGTTGCACCACTAGCTTGAAGCAAATGCCCACGTCACCCTGCTTACACAATCTCCTCTTTATTAATCCTGGAGTACTCTTAATGTTCCAACAGTAGTTAAGAAGGAGGGATACGCTTCAATGTGAGGAACTTTCGGGTCCTTGTATACGAATTCTAAGAGAAAATTAACAGCAAAAATTTGGTTTAATTTATGAATTATTTGAAAAATGTCTATAGTTCCTGAAATTTAGAGAAACTAAAATGAAATATTCCACTGCGGAAGTTTCTCCCCACGGATAGGGGAAATTAAGGCAGGGTAAAGACGTTAAGGTTGGCACTAGAGTTCATAAGTTACTACTAGCTGAAGAGTAAACAAACAGATTAGATTCATTGCTGAAACAGTGAAAAATGAGAGGAGTTAACCATTAACAGAAAGTGGGACCAAATGGAACGTTTAGACCGAGCGTGGTGGTGTAATGGTTAGCGTTCTGGCCTCGCATTCGGGAGGAAGGCGGTTCGAATCCCCGTCCGGGCATCCAGATTTGGGTTTTCCATGGTTTCCCAAATCACTCCAGGCAAAATGGCGGGATGCTTCCTTCAAACGGCCATAACCGAATTCCTTCCCATTCCTTGCCCCCATCCTTTCCCGTCTCTAAAGACCTCGCTGTTAAGAGACGTTAAGCAGTTAAAAAAAAGAACGCTTTTAATGCACTACTCTGGTTTTTGCACCACTTTTTGTGAAAACTACAATACCAAGAAGGAGAAATGTGATTAAAATGACATTCTCCCCCCCCCCCCAAAATAACGGACTTGACAATACGCAAATGATTAGAATTACAGTACTCAACTGTACATGCTCTCTGATTGTAAAAATTCAGTAGAAAGTGAAACTGCCATAAATTGCAATCAGAGCGTCTATACGTCGTGATATGGAATCACAGAGAGCCTGGATATGCTGCTGCGAAACACGCTGCCCCGCGGTTTGTAGGCGCGTCCACAAAGCAGCGACAGTGTTTGTAGGAGGACCACGACAAACAAGTTGCTGACCGCTTATATTCTAGATATATTCGATGGGTGACAATTCACACGTAAGTGTTAGGGCTGTTGATATTTTAAAAAATATCGGATTTTCGATATATCGATATTTTAAAAAATATTTATATCGGGTTCGATATATCGAAGAAAAAGTATCGATATATCGACCCCATTATATAAAAACAAGTTACTAAAACAAATCATTTTAAAAAAGGGCGAAGTCTTGTGGCTTTTTAATGATGAAGAGTTGTGAGATATTTTTCTGAATCAAGTTTTGATTTTCTCAAAAAAAAAAAAAAAATAGTTTTTCATGACGTCACGGATAAATATTTTTTTAAAAAATTGTGATTTAGCCATTATACTACTACTTTACTAAAAGGAAAGGCAGAATGTTTATGATTTACTCGAAGACTTGTGAATCCAGAAAGAGCATCGAGGGAAATCTTGGCTTTTGTGAGTTTAAAAGCTCAATAATACAACATTGTAGAGGCATTATTTATGTTGATGTTCTATTATCAGAGTTTGCATAATGACCAAGTCACTTTTTTTACAAGTATTGTTTTATGTGGAATTTAATTTCTTTTTATAGGTTGATAGCTTATTCTGAGTCTTCTTACTTTTTTGGACCAAATGTTTGCACCTTAGCATAGATTGTGTATCCGAATTTATCAATATTCCTGCTTGCATCCAATTTCCATATCAAAATACTTTCCTCGACAACGCACGCTCATGTAAAACAATGGGCTGGAGTCCGATTCGTTCTGTGCGAGCTTCGCCGTGTCTGCATTGTTATCATCGGTGTAGGACTACCAATAACTTCCAAATTAAATGTAGTAACAAAGCAAAATTAATTGTGTTTTTTATGCTCCTGATCTTTGGGCAAAACTGAAATTCAAGGCATATAGCCTCATCAAGAAGAAAGCAATTAACCTACAAATTTTCTCTAAGACGTTTCAGCTTTTAGATTGGCATTGAAAAAACACAGGAACTTTTCTTATACTATGGGGATGAAACCAAGTATCTGTACCAAATTACCAATTTCTAGGACAACTGGATGTTGCATAGAATTATGATGAGAGAACGTCATAGTTATTTAAAAGAGTTTCAGATCCAAAAAAAAAATTCCTAAGGTGGTGAATGAAGTAAAATTTTGCACCAAAACTCATGTCAGAAACTTCATTGGACATACTTTTCAAGAGCATTAACTCATGTTTTTCCCGTTGTTTCTTCTACTATGAATGGAGAACTCCCTACATTAATTGAAAATTTCCCCTTCTTTGATATTGCTTCGGAAATGGGTAACGCTTAACCATAATACAATTTTTTAAAGCTGAGATTCTAGGTGGAATGCAGGATTTAGGGCGAGGGGTGGGGGCAAACCGGGGTACTTGCTCTGGGCGATAATATCGTGTCCAACAATGCGGTTGGCAAACAGTTAAAGTGGCGACATCAATGCGTTTGGCCAACAATCAAGGAGGCGATTCTCGGGGTCAGGCTGGCAACAATGTTTGAAGAGGTGGCAATCTCAGTTTTTCCCCGGCTTGGAAAAATCCTAGAGCCGCTACTGTCAAGGCAGTTCCCTTGGCGTTAATGCTTTTTAAATGCACCAATTTATGATAATAAGTTTTTAGCATAGCGCTTTGTAAGGGGGCGTCCATAAATTACGTGAGGTGAAATAGGGGGGGGGGGGTCCGGCGAAATCTCACCAAATCTCACCAGGGGGGAGGTGGGGGTCTACGGAAATCTCACGTGAGATTTTGCGAAAAATTTGGGGATAGTAGAGCCAAAAAAAAGGCCTACAATTTGCGCCTAAGTTGATTTTAGGAGGGTATTTCGTGAAAAAGTTAGGGTGTGACCTAATCTCACCAAGGGGGAGGGGGGGGTCCAGAAATCCGGAAAAACACCTCACGTAATTTGTGGCAATCCAAAAGTGGTATATTCTTTTTTCAATTTCTTATCTTAGTAAATTCGTAAGTGATATAACAAAACTGGCTATAACATAATTTTGGAGCTCAATTCTTCTGTTGATATGGAACAAGAACCGTATCCAATTCGCTCGAAATATGTAACTGTGGAGTGTCAGATACAGGCTTATAATTTCCAGGACATTTCTGGGTCTAAAAAGTATTTGAGCGGTATGTTTAAAGAGTCAACAAAAATTCAAATTAATAAAAAAATATATTTTAGGTAAATATGCTATCTAACGTATATATAGCACCTCTTTTAACTTTATTAATTAAACTATAGTAGAAAGTCAACATCAGGTATTATGAATCAAAAGGAAAAATACTAAACTTAAAACAAAAATTGACCACCTCGTTAGGAATTTTTTACTTTGGTACAAAATCAAAATCGGGTATTATTAATCAAAATCTCAAAAATATTAAACCAAAACTGAACACTTCTGTTAGGCTCATTAATTAAAATTAGGCAGAAAATCAAAATCAGGTTTTATCAACAAATAAAAAATTAGCATCTATCTTTTGCTAAATCAAAATCAACATCAATCCAAATAGATCTTAATCATCTACTTTTAAAACATTTAATACTAGATTTTGCCATTTTCATAAATATTTCTCCGTCACTGCTTTGCAAAACTGATAAAATTTCTCAGCAAGAGTCTTCAAAATTGATTGAGTTTGCAGTTCAGCTTTGATCGAATCCATGAACGTTCTGTTTCACTCTTATTTCATAAATTATTCAACGGACTAAAACTTGTCTCGTAAAAGTAATTGCTTGTTGGAATTGACAAAAGAAAACCAACTATTATTTTAAAATATTCAAAATCATTAAAAACGCTTATTCTAAAGAAATTGGCCCAGATTTTATCGTTTGGAAAGTCTTTTGGAAGGACCTGAAAAACACGTTTCAGACATGTGAACTCTGTATAAAGGAAGTTAATGTTAACTGCATCTAGAATTTTCAAATTCCCAGAAAATTCAAAGAGTATTTTCCTGTCAGTTTTAATTCCTCTGATTTAAGGGGCATTCCATCCTCCCGCATTGGATACTTGGCTTAGCCTCATGACCACCGTGGTGAACTGAGTTTGAGAAAAAAACTAGTATACGGAAATTCCGGGACAGTAACGCATAATTCCTGAACACGAGATCAGACACAAAATGCCGGGACATTCCCGGATTTTCCGGCTATCTGGCAACCCTACCCTTACCTGGTACATTACGATTAAATTCTTAATGCTAATACTTTTGCATTGATTGAAGACAAATTTTAAAAACTTTTCAAAATGTCCAGACAAGAATTTTAATGAATATTGAATGAGTTATTTTACCTTTGTTTTTTACTTCTCCACAGGCCCGCCGCTAGCTGTTTGAGCGCCCGCGTGCAATAGCAATTATGCCGCCCCCTGTCCAACTACAGCCAGTGGTGGATCTAGGAAATTTCCGAAACGGGTCAAAAAAACTGTGAGATTGCCGCCCCATTGTTGCCATCCCCAGTGTCGCCGCCGACCGCCCGTAGCAGCTGTTGAGCTAAAAAAAAAAGGTCGCCCGCTAAATAATATGCTGCCTGGCACGCCCCCTTACGGCGGCCCTGCTTCTCCATGTGCTCGTATCGTTCATTGTTACTTAAAATTCTATCTATGAAAATGTAATGCATGTGCAACACAGGTAATCGTTTTCCCTCCAATAATAACTTGGAATATTCTACCAGGAAAACGGAAAATAACCACTTATTTTTAAAAAATATCGGACTCCGATATCCAGATTTCAATATCGATATATCGATATATCGTCCTAAAAAATATCACTCATAAATATCGATATTTTTTTAAAAAAATATCGATATATCGATATTTTATCAACAGCCCTAGTAAGTGTAGGCCGGGAAAGCAGTGGTACTCGTCTTTCTTCGGAGAACGCTTGCTCATACCTAGCCATACGTGGTCAGACATTGTCCTGCTGAAATAAAGCATGTGTATCTGCCTTCAGGTGGGACAGTACCTCGACCTTTAAATCCTTTTAGCTCAGACTGACCTCAATATATAGAAGGTGAGATCGCTACTATTCCCAATGGCGACCAAAACCATCACAGTTAATGTGAATAATTCAGTCTGCCCGGTTTTATTTACCAAAGCAGGGTCTAACACGTGAGCGGCTACCACTGTAGGACAAGTAGAAGCGGGACTCGTTCGAAAACACTACATTTTGCCAGTCAGCACTCGAGCTACGGCATTCTCGCGCCTATTGCAGTCTGAAGTGTTAGTGGTTAATGGAAGCCGACGCAATGACATGCGCGCCACCCAGTTCAGCCCTCATCAGACGGAGTCGAGCTGTAGACGAAGATATGCCCACACCCGTTGCAGTGCTTCAACTACTAGCTAACTCTGTGGACGAAGCTGTTGTGTCGGTTATGGCAATGCGGGTAAGTTGCCAGTCATCCCGCGGTGTGGTCACATTGTGTGGTCGAATAGACGGTTGTCGCTGCGTAGGACCCTGTCCTATCCACCAGTTCCACACTCGCAACACTGTTGTGCCAGCGACCACTTACGAACCGCAATGTCATGGTACGCCAAACCTATTTCCCGGAGACCAATCAGTCTATCACGTTTGAACTCAGTCACATGCTTATATTGCCCCCATTGATGTCGGGGAGGCATACTTCTTCTTACTTAGACGTTTCCACT
>JARYHS010009186.1:251243648-251271422 GCA_031002005.1 Vandiemenella viatica
ATTCTGACTGAATAGAAACTTGAAAACCAAGAGGAATACAAATGGAAGAAACAAATAAATTAGGAAGTGAACGAAGGAGTTTAAGAGAACGTCAGAAATGTAGAGGCAAAAGGGCATAAAACGAAGGGTATGGTGCGTCAAAACACGGATTCGCGAACCACTTTAAGGTTTGACTAAAGAGGAAGGCAATGAATGGAGGAACAAAGAGGTCCCCAAGGGCGTATGTTGTTGTTCTCTGCACCAGAAAGTCCATTCAAAACAAAAACATCTGCGCCTCCTGGTACATTTTCAGCAGTAAAAAATACTTTGCACTAAAGAACAAATTGCTAATTGAAAAATTCACCACTGACCTATTTCAGGATGACAGCATACACCTATTACCACCAGTAACATTCATTTCTAGGAATGACCGAGAAAATAAGAAAACAGAAATCAAGGCCAGAACCGATTGATTTCTATATTAATTTTTTCCATGATCTATTATTGAACGTAATAAGAAAGATTTATCGAGCAAGAAAATTTAGAATCCAATAGGAGGAGGTCTCAGTAAACCACTCCGGCCATCCTATGGACAAACGATGACACTTTAGCATAGGTGCAATGCACCCTCCGCTATCCACCTTTAGTGAACCGCGGAGTAATAATAATAATGATAATAGTAAATTACCTCGCGATGCTTTTTAAACAAGGGCACTAATTACCTTACGAGTAAGCACTTGGATTCATCAGAAATGCATTTGAAAGGATCGATTAGTATGTGAGTGGAATAAAATGTTATAATGGATAGATTTAAATACGAAAAAAAAAAGTAGCAACGAGTGAAACAAGTAAAGTCTTGTAAATAAACTCTTAGCTGAATACTGTAACATCATTAACATAAGCCACTGATGAACAGGTCTAAGTTCAAAGTCTGGTTCCTGATGTCATGTGAAGATTATCACCATATCTTTCCTGACGATGCGCCGTACCATAAGGTCGAAACGCGTTTGCACGGTAAAAAAGATTCACCACAACAGGCGTTTATAGACGGCCTTTTTTAATAAAATCTTAAGAACTGCGCTTGATGACGTATCAACATAAAACGACTGAAATCGGAAGAAAGTATGTACAATTAATATATATATATATATTTTAATATAGTTCGGTGAATGTTATTGGCTTAAAGAAAACGATTCGACTGTTTTTAAAATTTGGGTCTGTATGCTTGGATGAAAGAAATTCAACCAAAAACTAACTGGTCACATGTTTATGTTTTTGCGAATAACGTACAGCATATGATTCCAGGAATAAAGTGGAGCGTGTATTATTTTGATGATAAATAAAGATAAAAGTGCTATGAAATTATGAACCCTTTACATCGTCATCATTCTCCAGCTCCGGTCTCCCGGGTGCTGCTCACGAGCACTCTCCACTTCTTCCTGTACAGGAATAGTCTTCCAGTCAAGCCCTAAGTCTTCCAGATAGTTCTTGATTTGGTCTCTATCCATCTCATTTAGGGCTCTCCCACACGTCTTTTCCCTTTGATGTTCATACTAAAGTATGCATTTGCTCTTCTTTCTTCCTCCATTCTTTGAACATGTGTATACCACCTCAGGCGAGAACATCTACATACTCGTATATACTCTGCAATTCACAAAATTGTGGGTGGCAGAGGGTGCTCAGCATCAAATCTAATCTCTTTGCTGTTCATTCCAATCCCTAATGGTACGAGGGAAAAAAGAATTCATATAAGAATCAGTGCGGCACCTTATTTCTCTAATTTTATCTTTCCTGTCATTCCGACTCAAATAGGTTGGTGGACGAAGTATTTCACTACACTCTTAAGTGAAAGTGGGAGTACACATGTTTACCAATAAGTTTAAACGAAACGTGCGTCGTCTATCTACAAGAGACTCCCTGCCTAGTCTACTAATCAGTTCTTTGACGCTTTCATAAGGACTGTATCAAGCGGTCACGAATCGAGCAGATCTTCTCTGTACTTTCTCTGTACTGTCAATCAACCCCCAAATGGCACAACAGTAGTCCAAATGTGGACGCACAAGAGATTTGTACGCTATCTCCTTTGTTTGTTCGTTACAATTTTTCAAGACTCGAACTATGAATCGCAACCTAGAATTACCTCTACCTACGTACTAACGAATTAATGTGTAAGTCCCATTTCATGTTTCTTTGTACTGTTACTACCAAATATTTCATAGAATCGACCATATCAATAAATGAATTGTTTAACTCGTATTTCTGAACAATTGGATTCTTTTTGTTAGTAACGCTCATTGTCTTGCACTTTTTACAATTTAGTGTAAGTTGCCACTCAGCGCACCATGCCAAAATAACATCCAGATCACGTTGAATTTCTAAGCAATCAACCGAATTCCTTACTTCCCTATAAATATCCGCATCATCAGCAAACAATCTAAAAGGCTTTTCACTTTGTCTCCGAGATCGTTTATAAAAATTAAGAAAAGGAGTGGTCCTATTACACTTCCTTGAGGTACACCCGATGTAACATCTAGATTAGAAGAACTTTCTCCTTCAACGACAACATACTGCTACCGACCTGTTAGAAAATCCTTTATCCATTCACAAAGCTGATCCGATATACCGTACGCCCGAAGCTGTCCGCTATACTACCGGACCCGACTTCAACTTTTTACATCTCTGTTCGCGCAACAGATACGTGTTTGCAATAAACGTGTCTCTGAGTCAGTAGCGAGTAAACAAGTCCACTACATCAGAGGGGCGAAGTGCGAACCCAGCGAGTTTCTCGGGTCTAACTGCCCTGCGACGAGGGAGGAAAAACTGCTTAAAAACAATTAAGTAACACTAGCGACCTGTCGCTTTATTAGTCATCACTCATTTAAGAACGGGTCTCTTTTATGTTATAATCGAAAGGTGACAAGAGATATCTGTTATAATATCATTAACATTACCTTTGTAGCAAGGGAATCTGCGTTGGAGGACTATCTCCGAAATACAAGAAGAGATCGGCGACAAGGATATCGTTGGAGGATAATTATTAAGGAAAAAAGTTTGCTTGTTTTATTGATACGAATATAGAAAAAAGTAAGTTATGTTTTTTTTTTTCCTTTTTTTAAGAAAAAGAAGAGATATAATTGCCTGTTAAAAATAAAAATGGAAATGTTAAAAGTAAATAAAGAGAATCTGTGAGTTTAAAACGACCTTATATTCATATGATTAATATTTACATTTGTGCTGAATACTATCTCACTGTATCGTTGGAAATGTGATGTTTAAATTGCGAAATCTCTGTGTGCAAAATATGTGAGGTGAGATTATGATCATCAGTAACAAAAATATATAGAAAGCGTCGTACTCAAGCAAAGGCCATATTTAACTCTCCGTGAGAGAATAGGAGCAATATTTCAAATTATAAACAAACGAAATAAGGAGCATGAGCGTGGAGACTTTCCCGGCGTATTGATGCAGTCTGTTTTGTGATTTCAAGCAATAATTTCTAAAATACACCTGATGAAGACAACCGAGCAGGTTGTCGAAACGTCTTCATTTTACGGCACTATCCTGATGCACTCTCGTGAAGATTTCACCGAAACAATGAGCAGTTCAAAATTAACGATTCATCAGATGCAGAGAACTTAATCTTTAAAACGTACCTCATTTATCGATTTGGATTACGTGGGAATGTAGAAAGTGTTTTTTATTAAAAATCACCCTCTAGAAATAATATATAAGATATAAACAATTGTTAGAGGTTTGTGGTAACAATAAATTTATGGCAGTTTGTTCATGTTATTTGTTTCATTTTTATACCTATATTTCTTGAAAATTCAATAGTAGTTTCCATTGCGATACAGTTGGAGCAACTGAATAAATTACACAGAAATGCGATTCGAATTAAATCAAAAGAAGTTAAAAATAAATATACGTATCCTGTGACCTCATTCTGTATCGCGTAATATTAGTCATAATCATGTATGTGACAGCATTGAGCGCAGTAAACATGGGCTTACTTCCAACCGCGTGAAGTAATGGTATTAGAAACATGAAATTCATGTAAGCGGCTTAAATTATTAATAAAAACAAAATCCTTCATGCCTTATGCTATAATAAGGATTATCATTTGTCAATCACGTCCGCACCCTCCGTGAATACGTCCACTCGAAAATCGATGCTTCGTTCAGACGCTCTTTAATAACATTCACTGCATCGCGATGTAAACTTGACGCGAAAATTAATGCAGTAATAAAAGTACGATCGTCAGAAAGTATGCGTATAGTATGCGGTTAGTTGGCGGGGATCCTTGTCATCTTATAAATTCCGTAAGGACCGTCGAAAGCCTAACACGGCATGATTAATGGGCATCGTGGGACTTAATGGCCCGCATCAATCAATATCGGTGGAAGGAGCGACCCCAGTATTCGGCCTACCGCACACACCGCACTGAGAACAAAGTCTTAAAACTGCAAACAGCTATTAACGCCGCGCAGCTGAGAACAGGGAAACAGTTTTAGTAGGGACAGGGAAATACAGAGATTAATACCACTAAATCACGCTCACTTTTATAGAATCGTACTAACTTACGACGTTGTACGCGTTTCCGTTTAAAATTTTTCATAAAGTTTTCTGTATTCGGATTGTAAGAATCAATACAGAATATATTCCCTTTGATGTCTTCAACCTGTCGCAGCCCGCCGTCACTGCAACATCCTCAAGAAGCATTTTCACGCTGCTTCGTTGCTGTGCGTAGTAACGCGTTTGGCTTTTGTTTTTCCTCTTAGTAGCAAAGCGTAAACGTTTTTAATGTACTACGTATTTGTGCAACCTTTGCCCTTAGTTTTTCACAATTTATTTCGCTTACTGGAATAGTAGTCTTTGGAGTAGTGGTTAGATTAACTTCTTCCGTGTATTTCAACGTATTACATATTTTACAAAACTGAAGAAATAAACAACCGAAGGTAAGTCATAAAACAAATAGTATGAACAGAATACATAGGGAGCGTTGCAGCGTGATCTTTGGGGGGTGTCTCGTAAAAGAGTGTTCATCTTTGATGTAGTGTTACCTATGGCACCTATTTGTTCTCCATATGAACTAATTACCACTCTCTGTCCCGGTCTCAAATCACGCAGAATCTTAAGATATACTATCGATTTTAACATAGACCTTCAGTTTGCAGAATGTTAAAACCCCATCGATATGGGTTGGTTATTTTTTCTAAGATTCTTGGACAAAGGGACAAACGCAAATCGATTTTTCATCTTGTAAGTTGCTTTGTTCCTCTATTTTTAGGAAAAATTAAAAAATTGGTAAATATCTTCTATGTATTAACAGTGTACTCCAACTGTAGTGTTTTATTGTGTGTTGTGTGTATATGTTACGTTCAAATACCAAAAACGCTCTTTAAGAGAGGAAAAAAAAAAAAAAAAACACCACGACGCATTCTGATTTCTTTACAACGGGCACAAAAAGTTATTCGCATTATGGCACTTACAAAAATAAAAAAAATAATAAATAAATAGTCGGAACGCGTTGTGGGTAACTAAAAAAGACCTCAACGCGAAATTCGGGTCTCATCCAGGTCACATTCCCCAAACATTAATAAATAAAAAAAGCCGTGTAACGGGAAGGCTAAGAAGAATTACGTATATTAAATGTAGTCTGGACAGATTCGTCGTGAACACAGAGAATTAGCAACAGATAAGCCACAACGTGTTGTGACCGTTTTAAAGAATCCAGATCGCGTTGTGATCTTTTTTTTCCTGAATGAGGGTAACATATGGACTAGCATTTTTTCACTGCATTGCTCACGCGACACTTGGTGCAAGTAGCAATGCGTTTGACTTTTGTTTTTCCTTCTAGCAGCAAAGCATAGAAGTTTGCCGTAAATTAAATTCAACAATATCATTCTTTTATTGAAGCGTTAATATTTTATGTAATGGTCTTAAAACGTTTTCCGTGTACTTCAACGGACTACATTACAGAAAACTGAAGAAGCAGATTTAGAATCATAGAGACAGACAGGGTGGCCTGGAAGGTCAGTGGTTAAGGCACTCCGGTCTCCGGTTCAAATCCCGGTGGGGGCGTTGTTTGATCATATGAGCTACGCCAGGTAGTTCCGTGGTTCGGAATTCACGTTGAACTGCAGGTCCGTGCTACGGCTAACAACCATAACTGTGACACGGATGATACGCGTCCAACAGCAAATTCAAGCCAAACGAAGACTTGACGTGGTCCTATTTGGCTCAAACAACGAAGTATTAGACACAGGGAGCAAATGCAATTCTTCCCTCGGGTCTGACGTTCTCGAGGACGTGAGTTTGAATCCCCATCCGGGCATACCCATAAATTATTCCAGGCGAATGGCGGATCCAGGATTTTGGTTTGGGGGGGGGGCTAGGATTTGGTTTGGGGGGGGGGAGGGGCTTGGGTCGGGCGAATAAGGGGTGCCGACAGAAATCTCATTATTCCAGATTGCCACCCACATACAAACAGTAGGACAAAAAAAAAGGTCTCCAAAATCCATGTCGACGGGGGTGACCTTGGTGGTTTTTTTTTGGGGGGGGGGTTCAGCCTCCTAGCTCCCCCCTGGATCCGCCACTGACAGTATGGTTCCTTCAAAAGGTCACGGCCGAATCCGTCGACTTTGACAAGCAGTAAAGACCGCCCGAAAATAAAAATTAAAAAATAATAATAATTTGTCTTTAAATAAATAAGGAGAAACTTAATTCACTACACAATTGACGTCTCCTAGAGTCACATTTATTACAGCACTATTATTAAAAAAATTTCAAGTGGCACACACACTCATGCTTATCTATCGTTTTGCTTGTACAGTCTCAAGTTGTAATGCAAGACGGAGTGTGTGTGGGGACAAGTCCATCGACTTAATTAGCTAGGCATACACACACACATTTGTGCGCCAGCAATTCCGTGGCGATCCATATAGACGATAAAATGTGTGTGTTAATTGTCTAACAACGAGCCGCATCACGAGCCATTAACAATCGTTACAGATTTGAACGTGGCGAGCATGCGCGACGGTAACCATACACATAGATATCTCACTTAGCAATTTACTCGCAGCAGATAAGACTAACAAGTTAAGTAAGATGAGCAGAGAATTTGTAGCTGATTTCATTGCGACATATCGGCAACATACTGCATTTGGAAGGTGAAACCAAAAAGAGGACGCAAACAGAAATTTAAAAAAAAAAATAGGATATAGTACATTGATAGAGGTTAGTGGAAAATATAATATAAAAGTTGACAGTGCATTAATAAAAAAGAAAATCACTCTTTGTGGAGTACTTTTCGAAGGAATATATATATAAATGAAAATTGAACAAGAAGTGTAATAGGCGAAGACTAAATCTACAAAACTAATTTACGCTATTACTACGACTTACTACTGTTTATGAGATATCAACACGAACCAATGGACAGTATCAGCAATATAGAAAGCCCAAATTATGAAGGGGAAGATGAAGGATATTGAGGAAATTCATAGGAAGATGTATCTGTGCATTTATGTAATACTGACGAAATCGAAGAAAATGCTTTTCAAATAGTACAAGTAGCAGTATATGATCGTGTTTATAATCTTCCTGCAACCACTCTTTTTTTGTCATACTGTCAGTTTCTTCTTCATTTTTACGGTTCTAATATAAGCTGCTGCACGAATAAATACTTTTTTGTGTGCAGAACTTAAAAACCTGTTTCATTTCAATATTGTCACATCGCTTGTAACATAACCTCACTACACTTGGCTCGCGATGTTTTGGAATTCCCAGTGAGCCGCGAGCCAGGAAATCATGACGGATAAATCCGTAGACCACTACCATAAACACAGCAATTTGAGCGCGGCGAGCCAGCTGAACGACAAATGTGTGGAACTGATGTTCCTGTGTATGGGCACTGACAAGTATAGACTCGTCGCGAGAATATCCGCGCGTAAATGTTTGGCGAGCTTACTCGCACGCAAATGTGTATGTGCATGGGCAGCTAATTGTTGTGTTCCGTCAATTGTTTGGCTTGAAGGCATCAAGAGTGCTCTTGATTTTCCGTGCGTGTTCCTACTTGCCGTCCAGCAAAACGGCGTGTGTGTTCCTACTTCCGTCTTGCATTACGCCTTCTTAGTAGAGAATGAATGGTATAAAGACTACTGTCGCGTGAATTTCTAACTAACTTTATTGATTTATACAGACAAAATTAATGTCTGTGGAAAATCAAAAGTAAAGATTATTTATACAAACAGAAAAAAAGTGCTGCATATGATATTCTTATCAATAAATTGAAAGAGGTGGATGAACACGCAAATAAAGAAACTGTTTTTAAAAAAGTGAATTCATTAAGAACTTGTTTTCGGAAGGCACAGAAGAAATACGTATAATGAATCGCGTAGATCTGGGTCTGGTAATCCCTCACAAGTCAGAAGCAGTTTCCACACGCGGAAGACGGCCGAACATGTTGGGCCGAAACGTTATCAGTTAATACTACACGCGTTCACATCCAGAGACCACGGAAACAACGAAATATGAGATGAACTCACACTAGTAAAATATGCTTTCGTAAAATACTCCTGCCGTGAAAAATAAACCGGTATTCTGGCGAATTTTTGTAAAAACAAATTTGTAATGCTACAAACAGCAAAAGCATCTAACCTCTTTAGAAGCTTTTGAAATGTGGGTATGGAGGAGGATGGATAAAATAAGTTGGGAGGACAAAGTAAGGAATGAAGAAGTGCTGAAACGAATAGAAGAGAAAAGGCCACTCACAAAAAACAATAAGAAACAGAAAAAAGAACTGTATTGGGCATGTGCTGAGGAACGAATGTTTGCTTAAGACTGCTCTGGAGGGGACTGTAAACGCAGAGAAGAGAAGAGGTCGGCGAAGGATGAAAATTATGGATGACATAATGATAAACGGGAGATATATAGAGACTAAGAGAATGGCGGAACAGAGGGAGGCGTGGAGGGCTGTCACTGTGCGTGGACCTGCTGTATAGCAGAGAACCCTTGATGATGCTGACAAACAGCAAATAGTGCGTAAAAGAAGGCACACAAAATAATGATTGCCCCACAGGTGGGAATCGAACATGCAACCGTAAGAACAAGGTTACTACGCGCTGTCTCAACAGGAATAGTTATACGGCAGAAGAGATAATATGCTTTTCTATTAATAGACAATGAGCCATTTTTTAAGCTTCGATTTTTCATAAACCAAGACTCACAGAGACGAAATGCATTAGCGAGAAATACGCATTCGTAACTGTGCTGAAGAACAATCCTTGCGAACTTACTGGAGTAATTAAATATGGCGCTAAATAAATGGTGAGAAGAGAAAAGTCTTTGTTTCCTTCCTCTGTCCCCCCTGTTCACACAGGCTCGTGAGATATACTGCAGACTTTAAGCTAGACCATAAGTTGTCAAACTGTGCAAACCCCTATCCAAGTTGGTTCGGTATTTTTTTCGTGTTGCCAGAACCAAGAAAAATATTTCTTCTTCTTTAATCGTTATGCCCAACTGAGGTGCGCGAATGAACTTGTTTAGCAGATGAATTTTTCTTACTTTCCAAAGTTCTTCCGTCGAGGTGTTCCTTCTTCTAATACAGTGCTTGTTGGAAAATTGGTGGTTATTGACCATGCTACTAAATCTGCATCTGTCCTGTGTGATTCCGATTTCTTGGAGATCCTTTTAGATTTCAACTAACTAATTGTTTTTCATTATCATTAAAATGGCCAAGTTGAGTATTATTTTGGTCAGTCTGTTGTTATTCATTCAGATAATTTTGCAGAAGAATTTAATTCGTCTTTTCCTGAATATGTCTAAAACTTTTCTGAGTGCTGATATAGTTCATGTGATTTCATTTTCATCCAAATTCCTCCTGTACAAACTGGGGCAAAGATTTTCCTTAAAATTTTCCTTTCTTGCTTTTACAAACGTTTCCATAGATGTGTACAGTAGAATTTTCATTTGAATATTACACTAACAATATGAATCTTAAAAGTTAGAGTAAAACACTTAAGAACTAATTACCAGACATCTGTCAAAAATGGTCAATAAATATTTGAAATTGAAACATTTACATGTAGATACACAGTACACAATGCAAAAGTATGCACATGTGTTAAAAGTAACGATTTCAAGATGTTTCAAGGCTCCAAATTTATTATATACACTGCCAGCCATAACACTATGACCACCTACCTACTATCGATATAAACTCGTCAGGTGATAGCAGCGTCGCCTGACGAGGAATGACTGCTAATTAGACACATGCACGGTGCATGTAGTATCAGTGAGCGTTCTGTCCGTGTTTAGAATGGGGAAGGCGCGCGATCTGTCCGAGTTTGACCGAGGGCAGGTAGTGATTGATGGCCCGGAGGCACAGCACGAACATTTCGGAAACTTCACGACTTGTCGAGTGTTCGAGGAGTGCTGTGGTGAGTGTCTTCTACAAAAGGCGAAACCAAGGTGAAACCACGTGCAAAGCGTCGAAGGGTTGAGCGGCCACCCCTCTTTACAAATGTCGGACGTCGTAGGTTGGGCAGACTGGTAAAACAGGACAGGCGGCGAACTGTGGCGGAACTAACATCAGACTTTAATGCTGGGCAGAGTACAAGTGTGTCTGAACACACGGTGCACCGAACACTCCATGGGCCTCCTAATCCTACGACCCATGCATTAGCCAAAGTTAACACCACGACATCGGCAACTGAAATGGGCACGTGACCATCGTCACTGGACGTTGGCGCAGTGGCAGAGCGTTGCATGGTCTGATGAATCCCGATACCTTCCTCGTCATGCCGATGGGAGGGTGCGAATCTGTCGTATTCCATGCGAACACATTCTTGACACCTGTACTGCGGGACTGAGACAAGCTGGCGGCGGCTAATTATGCTCTGGAGAACATTCACGGAAGCATTCATGGGTCCAGTGGAGCTCGTGCAAGTCACCATGATTGCCAATAAGTGTCGTACACTGGTTGCAGACCACGTACATCCCTTCACGATGACCATGTCTCCCAACGGCAGAGGCAATTTTCAGCAAGATAATGCGCCATGCCACAAGGCCAGGAGTGTGGTGGAGTGGTTCGAGGAACACAGTGGCGAGTTGCAATTGATGTGCTGGCCCCCCAACTCATCAGATCTGAACCCAATCGAACACATCTGTGATTTTATTGAACGTTGCGCCAGGTATCATCGCTACCCTCCCCGAAATTTACGAGAATTAGGTGACTTGTGTGTGCAGATGTGGTGCCAACTCCCTCCAGCGACCAACCAAGGCTTCATTGCTTCCATGCCAAAACGCGTAGCCGCTGTTATCTTCGCCAAAGGTGGACATACCGGCTATTAGGTAGGTGGTCATAATGTTCTGGCTGATCACCGTAAATAAGGGGGATTGAAAAAATATATTTCCATCTTTGAAATGGACCATTAACTTCCTGCAAATGTTTATGACGTTAGATGATATCAAAATAGCCGCTTTGGTTGGCAAGGTTTATAGCAAGGTGTTTCAATTTTATCTGCGTTTTGTCTTGTGTTCATTTATATTCTTGGCGGTAAAAAATGTGATTTAAGTTACTCACTCCTGTGTATGAACAGTCACATTGGGAACCTTCTCTAAGTCGTATTCGATTTAAATGACTGGGGAAGTTACGATGATGTAATCGACTTCTGGTAGAAATGCATGTGATATACTCGTACCACTTGTTAACGTTCCAGTTATGGTACCAAGACTTCGCGGGAAAATACAGAGGCAGGTAGCTGGAAATACGATCAAAGTTGTTATGGGTATTAATCAGTTTAACTGAAGAGTTAACCAGAACTTTATTTATCAAATAATTACCATTATTACGAACCAAACACATATAAAATAGAACTTACTCATGCATCGCTAATACCATTCACAGGTTAGAGAATCAAGAACACGTTATTGTTCCATTTCCATGAAAATATTATTACCAGTATATTAATTCTTAGTTATTAAATTAGTCGAAAAATACAAAACAGTCTAAAAAATTAGTCCACTAAACGCATTGTTTTTTTTTTTTTTTTTTTTTTTTTTTTTTTTTTTTTTTTTTTCAGCCATCTATGGACTACGACTACGTAACTCCATTTCCTCTTCTGAGTTTCTTCCCTCCGTCGCCAGTACTCTTTCATTCTCTGGCTCACTTTTGCTTTTTCTTCCTCTGAAAATGCCCTCCTTTTCCTGATTGGTTTTTCTTCGGTCAGATCCTTTACCTCCGCAATTTTTCCTCTAAATAATTCCCTGTCCTGGATGTCTTCTATGCTGATCCCACATCTTTTCGGATCCTGATGGACCTCCTTCACCCATGGAACTTGAATCTTCCTGTTCTCTTGAAAGTTGAGTATTGTCTTTGCCATTCTGATTCCATTCTCTTGATATGTCCATAGAAAGGTAATCTCCTTTTCTTAATTGTGTTTGGTACCTTTTCAAACTTGTCCTATAATTCTTGGTTCGATCTCAAACGGAAATCAAATTCGCTTCCTGTCACTTTTTTTGGTCCCAAGATTTTCCTTAGAAACTTTCTTTCTTTCTTTTCTATTTCCTTCAATCCCTTTCTGGCTAGTGTTTCTGCTGCGTATAAACATTCTGGCTTCACTACCGTGCTATAGTGCTTGTATTTCACCTGATGGGAGAGTAATTTTGATTTGTATGTCTTCTGAATAATCCTGAAAGATGTTTCCATCTTTCTCGCCCTACCTTCTACTGCAGCCTTAAACGCATTGTATTAATAAATGCTACCTTCATTTTCTTCGCAATCCTCATGCATCATGTATAGAAAATTAATAAATACACTTTTCATCATCGCCATCAATATTTGGACATAAAGACACCGAAGGAATCAAGACTGGGGCTTTCTTCCTCGTATGAGGGATTTCTCGAAGTGGAAGTTTTTTCTTAGCTGTTACTGGGATTCCAACTATTCGTCGATATCCGAATCTTTTAATGCTTATTTGGGTATTTGAAATGGTTTAAATGCAATTTCCATTTTTTTAACCGGTTCTATTGCTTTTATGACTAAGTGGAACTTTTTCTTAACATCTTAAGCGAAACAGAAAATACTCAATTCATAACTTAAAATTATAACAAAACCAATACTTGAAAATCTACTCAATTTCCTTATACCTCCCCAAGATACGAAATTACATCGTTTGTCATTGTTCAATGCACAGAATCACATAAAATTACCTCAAATTGTTTTGGATCTGTGATAACGGTAATCATAATAGAACGATAACTAAATATTTGCGAGAACATAACTACACAGACGATATTATATAAATAAAGATTTGTATTAAGAAACTTGTATTTCAGTTTCCTTATTTTTTAATTTTATCCCGAACGTCATGTCCCTGACACTCTCATATCTCGCAGCATCAATTGGAAGAATTCATGTGATGGTTAATAAGTTGTATATCAGTACTAGCCCATCCAACTAGGCAGGTGCAATTATGTCAAATGTAACTATTCTCTCGCAGCTGCTATGACTACGTTAACACTATAGATTTTCCAAACCTATTCTAGGTAACTGTAATCATCTTATTAATAACTTGAATCCACTTTTTCATTAATGTAGTTTAAAGGAGACTTGTTGAAATTGTTTTTGCTATCGTTAGTATGTCTTATGTCGATTTATTTGATGCATTCCTTCACTCATTTCTATCTTGCGCCAACCTCATGTCAACATACCGTTTACAACCTTCGTCCTCATTTATGTACTTCATCTACCTTCATCTTTCTTCATCTACAGTTCTTTACCTTCGACTGTTCCTTCCATTAACAAATCAACCAATCCAGCATGTCTCAAAATATTACCTACCATCATGTCTCTTCATTCTGTAAACCTATTCCACACCCTTCTTTCCTTACCCATCATTTCCAAAACTTGTTCATTTCGTACTTGATATGCCCACTTAATTTTCAGCATCATTCTATAGTACCAAATTTCAGTGGCATCAATTTTCCTTCTTTCTGGTATTCCAAGTCCATGCTTCGCTATCATATAGTGCTTTCTTTCTAAGTCCTAGAGCAAAATTTGAAACTAAACGATTTAACTTTTTAATGAAAGTTGTATTAATTAGTGATATTCTGATTTTAACATGATTCCTGCTTCGGCCGTCGGTTGTAATTTTGCTTCCCAAGTAGCATAATTCGCTTACTTCTCTATCGCATCCGATCCTATTTCGATATTTAATCTACTATTATTGGAATCATTTCTCCTACATTTCATCACTTTTGTCTTGGTTTGTTTTATATATAGTCCAAAATCTTCCTTCAGTATTTTGTTCATGTAATTAAGTAACTTCTCAATATTCTAAGCCTGTTCTGCTAAAAAGAGAATGTCATCAGAAAATCTTAGCATTCCGATTTTTTCTGGTTGAACACTTATGCCAGGTTGAAATTTTTCTTTCACTTCCTTTGTTGCTTCCTCTAAATACAAGTTGAATATTAATGGGGATGGACTACAACTTTGTCTCACATTCTTTTTAACTGATACACGTCTCTCATGATATCTCATGAAATCTCTTACATCTCGATATTTTAGACCTAACTTCTTTAAAATTTTGGGCATCTTGGATAGCAGTGATTATTGCTGGAAGTGAATTCAAAGACTGAGTTGTATGAGTATATGAACTGGAAAGCGGCATGATTAAGATGTGAAAATGACTAAAGCAGCTAGAAGAAGTGTTAACTTGAATGTATTAAAAATAATTATGTGTTTCGGTCATTATATCGGAAAAGTTTAAAAGGAATGCTAATAGTAAATAGCTACAATTTCATTTTCTCAACATCTTTTCATCTATTTCATTCACGTAAGTAGCTTTGGATTATCATAACTGTAAAGTTACATATTTTGTAGTCCTCCAAGCACTGCTTTTACCATTTACAAATTTCACATTTCTTTTGTCATTCTTGCCGCAGATATTATCCCACGTGCCTTTCAACAGTACTCTCAGCCTTTCCCAACTTGTCCTCCACGTGCAGGGAGATAAGTAGTGTTACGTTGTAGAGGATTGTGTGCTGGGTGGAGGTACAGTCGGGTCGCGAAATTGTTATACTCTGAGACCATTGCGCTAGTTGTGAAAACACCACAGCACCCTGCAAAATGACAGCTGATGAGCTACAATAGACGTACAGTCTCAGTAAAATGTGATTTCCAACATTGGCATCATTGTCGATTTATTCTCAAACTTTCCATTACCATTAATAAAACAAAGAACTTAGATCCCGCAAACAGAACCTGGGTAATGAAGATCAAAGACCGAGACACTAAACGAGTTAAAGTGCCTAACTCCCAAAAACAACGAGAATGCGGCGGTTGAGGTAAGAATGAGGAAAATGGACACTGCGTTTACCCTATGCCAGGAAAGGTACAAAACCAAATCCCTGTCCTATTAGGCCAAAATTAGACACGAAATTACCGCAGTGAAACCTGAATCTCTCAACGTGGTGGAGACAAAAGCCAGAACCGCCGTAGGTAGTGCGCTAAAGAGCTTTCAACACACGGAAAGATGTAAATATTACTTCGCCAAGGCATTTTCTTAGTAATATGAAGTATGAGTATTTTTTTTACTGACAGTTGTGATTAAGATTATAATATCTCCCCCCTCTATTTTCATGTTACGATCCCGCAATTAAGGTTGCGATAGGCGTTATAAATTTATTTATTTTCTTCAACTGGTACCTTCAGCTTGGTTTTAGCACTTACCGAGCTCTCGATATTGGACCAATTCGAAGTTTTATGCATGCGCTGAAATCACCTGAAAACGCTACTATTATCCGTACTTCACAGTTAATTATCGATAGCGTATTCTTACCAAATACTTCATTTTAAGTGACTTTATAGCAACTATTAAAAACTAGAGTAAAGCCCGTTATACTTCCAGCGTACTTGGCTAGTGATGAAGCATCCTAAAAGTTCATACCGTTTTTTTTTTTAAAAAAAAAAAAAAACCTGTTTATTCTATGAAAAAATATTAGACTGTGTTGTGACTTCGTTCTAATAATATCCTTACTTGAATTTATGCTTTTAACTGTCGTAAATGAACAACCGCAACGTGTAAATCTAAAACTGAAATTGATAATCTCTGCCCTTGCGATACAAACAATTTTTGACTGTTGACGTTGCAGTTCCACTTCATTTCATCAACATAAATGCAAACAAAATCAAACCGAATTATTTACTTGAAATTTACAATTCGTTTTAGGAATAGAAACACAAATAATGTCAATGCAGTTATTATTTTTTTAATGGCATTTGGCATCCTTGGCCATAGAGCCAGCTCAAGTATGAGCATGTTTCATAAAGTGCTTTCAGTTTCTCCATGTGTATATTGTCTTTCAAGTAATTCTAGGCACTCCACAGGACGGACATGACAAGCACACTCTCATACAACACTTAAATATCCTTGCCCGCGGCCGGACTTGATCCGGTGACCTTCGGCACGTGGGGCCAGTACTTTAGCCCCTACGCTACCGAGACCTGCAATGCAGTTACTTGTTTGAAATTTCCTGGTTAACCAAGCAGCGCTGTTGTGACGGACAGTGTAACTAACCCGTCGGGCATCATCGGGCTTGCCGGAAGCTGCCGAGCTATGTTGGTGACGTCCAGTCACCAGGCTCAACATATTTTACTAGTGTGGATTCTCGTAATTCATACAAGTTTTACACTTCGATTCAAATCACCAGTCCTTAGTTTGTTGGTTTCTGTTCAGATACATATTCATCTCCATGAAACCAACAGCCTATTACTTTACAATAATTGAAGGGCCATGGGGAAGAACGATCATAGTCCATTTTTCCTCAAAGTTGAGATTACATTGGGAATTGGTAGCTTATAACAGACAGTTTGTAACTATGATACCATTCCAGCAAGAAATAGCATAATGCCTGAGTTACAACAGCGAAAAGATTGGAGCTGACGGGGAATAACGATCAGTCTCCATGCACAGTCTGGCGAGAATGATCAAGGGCACATGGTCAGTGACGTAGTTTTTCCAATAAGAGGTCAATCCTATATGGAGGTGACAAGGATATGAGTCTTCTCAATGCTGATTCTTACACCGAGACACTAAATGACTGGATGGACGTCATCAGAAATAGCAGAGTCAAACCAACACCTTTCACGGTCATCAATTGTGCCACAGACTAGAGATGGGCAGGTCCGAAATTTTAAAGGAGTCGGGTCCGGATGTACATCCAGCGCTGCGGACCTGCATCCAGGTTCCGTGTCCGCGGACCTGTATGGGTCCGGCTTTACAGTCGGTCGGGCGGAGTGTATGGCGGAACTGGATCTGTGCGGACCTACATCCAGTTACGTGTCCGGCGGAGTTGTATGGGTCCGGTTCTACAATCGAGCGCGCGGAGTGTACGGCGGAACTGGATGTGTACGGACCTACATCCAAATACGTGTCCGGCGGACCTGTATGGGTCCGAACCTACAATCGAGCATATGGTGGATACAAATCCTACCAAGGAGAACTGCAGTATGAGTTATATCGTGTTTATCCATTAATTTATGAAATGAAAGAATATTAATTCTGATAATTTTGTTTTATTTTTGTCTGAAACTCACAATTGTACGTAATATTAGAAAATCACAGCATAATCAGACTTGATAATGATAAAAGTAAAAGTAAAATTTCTGTGGGCTTTTATAAGAATAAAATGAAATCATTTCTTAATAATGTTTAAGTACTACTAAAAAAAATCGAAAGTCTTTGTTAACTGTTAGTTTTTTTTTTTTACTAAAAATGAAATTATTCAAGAGTCAACATTTTTAGATAAATATTGCCTTTCCACAATATACCAGCTTAAGAAACAGTTTATTATAAATGAACAAAAAACAAAATTGCAAGTATAACTTATTTTAAATTGTGAGCGAGAATTACGTGAGATTTGTTCTTATATTATGTATAGTGTTTTGCTCTGTATACTATGTGAAACTGTTTTGATTGAGTGAATAAAACGTTGTCGTGAATGCTAAATTCAGTGCGATACAATGCATTTTAATCAAACAGTAATATTTATGTTTTGCCAGCTACCATAAAGTGTTTTTGGTGCTTTCAAAATCTTTATTTTATTTTGTGAAATTTCAGAAACTTTTAATTTCGTTGTAATTTTATTTAAAATTATTTCCAATTTAGTTGAAAGTATTTTTAAGCAATATTTAATTCTTAGTAATAATTATCGATTGTTTGAGCCATTGTTAGACGTTCTAGAAACGGCTGGATTATAAAATATTTCTGTAAAAGCGGCCAGCAGAGTAGCTCGCAATAATGTCACATAATTATTTATATATATTACTAGCTGTTACCCGCGACTTCGTACGCGTGGATTTAGGATTTGATTGCTAGAATTGGATATACAAAGCTGAAAATTATCTAAGATGTCCCAAACAACACTGAGTCGGCATAATATGACGGTAACGCCATCGATATACCATTCTACCTTCGAACCTGTCTCATGACTAAAACTGTTATTCAAATCGGAAAAGTATCCTATTTCGTTCCCAAATATACAAAGTATTTCCTTGTCATCGGTATACACATATATTCATCAAAACGTAAAAAAAAGATGGAGACTCACTTTCGCATACACAATATTATTAGTTTAGATCACACAAAAACTAATAAATAAACTAATAAAGTTAACGCTTTCTACCGCCAAAGATTTGCCAGAACATGGTATCCTTACTATAAAATCCTAGGCTTGGCTCAAACTATGAAAAACAATTCATAAAAATATTTGTACCCAATGGGATTAGATCCCGGAGCAACGCTGAAAAATTAATCAGAAGCAAACTCGTTACCACTACGCCACCCTAACATTGCCCGAGTTAGATGCGCATTACAAATATATATTATGCGTTTGTCTTTTACAGTTGAGATAGTTTTCATAATTTAATGACAATATGTTCTTATTTATACATAATATAGTATCCCATCTCGATCCTAATGTCAACAGCATCTTTCTGTCAAATTTCATCACGATCGGAGTATCCGTTTAACCCAAGGAACGTAACAAACAGACATAAAGACAGAGTTACTTTCGCATTTATAATATTAGTATAGATATGTATAATGTTCCTTGGAAACTCTACGAACCATGTTTCTGCAATAAAGAGATGTTAAATGTATTATCTGATTTGTCCTTAAGCCATCAGAATTCAGAAAGTTAAAAATTCTAGAGACTTTGTGATCAATCAAACTGAACGTTAAAAGTTTAATAATACTACAACGCATTAAAATTACAAGTTAAATTATAAGTCCATTCTTATTTAGCACGTAAAACATTCCTCACCTTAGAAGCATGAACCCTACCAATAAAGTACTACCGGGTTTTAGCTACCCATTGACATTTAATAGTTATTGTAATTATCTACTAGCAGTCAGACATTAAGAAATAGTTTTTCATTTATAATCTCATCTTTAAACAGAACTGTAATCCAATCGTACAGTAAATGACATTAAACTCTTCAAAACATAGATTTCAAATCGAAACTGTAATGAAAAATTGCATTCCAGCTCCGCGTTGCAGGTCCGGCCGTGGTTCAACCTCCGGCCACACGAGAACTGTGGCGCTGTTACAGGTCCGGCTGGAAGCAGATCCGACAAGCTCTCGGATGTACATCCATCCCTCGCGCAAGTGATACGGGTCCGCGGAACTGCATCCATCCGGACCTACCCATCTCTACCACAGACGTCAAATTTGAAACTTGGATATACTATTTATCTGGTATTTATGTTAAAAAGTGCCCTATGCCCACAGGGCCAATAAGAATTTTAAAGATTGATGAAAAGGAGACTAGATTCGTGATCCACAAGGCAAACTATTTTGGAAGCTACTTAATGTCTCTTTTTGTAGGAAACCAAGGCACAGGAAGCTAGAAACCAATAAAATCGTCGAAAAAAAGTGAACCAACTGTATTCAGAGAACTATACAATGGACAACTGCGCCTGAAACCAGCTAAATTGAAGAACCTCCTCCATTTAAAACAGTTCTTGACAAATCCAGATTCTCAAGCATTCTACGATTCGCTGGTTCCTGCCCTTGATTTGGATGAACCAGACGAAGTACGCAGACGACCCACCAATTGATACTACCCCATAACTGGCAAAAACGATCAAACATCCTCTGGTTTTGAAAACTTTCTGTTCATGTTCCATCCTTTTAATGTCATTTTTATTGCTGATTATAAAATAAGTGATGTATTAATATAAACAAATCTTAAAAACTATTTGTATACCTATTTTTCAGTATTTTATTCGACTTGGAACTTAGAAAATTGAATTTCGGAAATTGTGTTATGTAGAACTATGATCATTCTCCACCGTGGCCCTTCATATTTTTTTTTTTTTTTTTTACACCGTCTGTCAGTACAAAATCTAACTTTTCTCGCTACTTCAAATCAGCTTCGGCTCATTCATTACTATCCTGGAGTGCATATTTTGTTTCGACCAGCACCATAGTCTCCTTTCAACATGGCTTGACGATCTTTGTCGTTTAAAATTGACATAATACAATTAGTTTCTTATACATAAACTTAAAAAAAAAAACGATTTTAACATTAATTTGGACATTCTGTGAGGTCACAAGCTGCTCTATAGGTATGCCTAAAAATTGTACGCATGTGAAACCGCTGACCACAAATGTAATCTCGCAGCTTGAAACACAATAAAATATTAATGAGTGTATTTCATTTTTATGGACGCAATATTCGTACACTGTCTGTGTGTGTAGTAATTGTCCTCGTGACCACTGCAGCAGCTCAAATTGTGTGGCGCGGTACGCGAACACAGTCTGGCTTTTGTCGGTTCCGCACTCGGTACGAAAAAGTCCAACGGCCACAAAATACAGCCCATGAATTATTTATATTAAAATAAAGCGAAATATGTACTGCACGTGCTGAAAATACTTCCAATGAAACTCTGCTTTGCACGTGTGCCTGCATCTCTTTCTTTCAGCGATCATTCGAAAGTTTCCAACTTTTCTGTCCTGAGTCCATCTCATATGATTATAACTTGATAGTAAAAATGTTTAACTCGATACCACTTTCGTTTCCTGTAAATACCTCACTCACCATATAAGAACTTCACCGAAACATTCAGAAAAATTCCCAAATATTGAACGTGAAAGCGCTTTAGCATCTAAGAGGCTATATAATACTTTCTGTGATGTCTCCCTGATTTTAGTTTTTTTTATGCTCTGTTAGTAACTGTAAAAAGTACCTGCTTTCGGATTAATTTCAGATGATCTGGTGAAAACCTTATGGTGTAAATGATCACTACACATATAAATTTGTAAGCGACCGTTTCCGACGGTTTTCTTTCTCCAAGCATCACGTAAAAAACTGATTACCTCAAGGGTCATTACTAGCTCCATTGCTCTTCAACTTGTACACCACTGACATCCCTGAAATAGATGGCAATAAACTCTGATACGCTTGCGACTTGGCTATCGCTGTCCAAACTGCCACACTGGAGGAGGGTGAAATCTTGCTTTCAGATGATTTGGAAACCTTGAATCCGTACTATATGAAGTGGAGACTTTGTTGTGAGAACGAAGGCTTTCACGTCGTATCGATAATATGAACTCTTCACGGGTTCTCCGACGTATGGTGTTGAAGAAAACAACAACGAGCTTTCGGCGGCTGGCTCTGCCGCCATCTTCAGGTGCTCTGGTGCTCCCTGCATAACATCAGACCTGAAGATGGCGGCAGAGCAAGCCGCTGAAAGCTCGTTGTTGTTTTTCTTCAACACCATACGGTGGAGAACTCGTCAAGACATCAAGTGGAAATTTTATCCACACCCGATGAAAACGGAAGTGTGCGCATTCCATTTGAGCTATAGAATAGCACATCAGCAGCTCAAAGTGAACTTCTGCCACCAAAGAGTGAAACATAATTTCTGTCCTAAATATCTTTCAACCACCTTAAACCGTTCCTTAACGTTCCAAAAACACCTGGAAAACACAAGTCAGAAACTTAAAACACGAAACAACATCATGAAGAAGCTGGCTGGTACTTCGTGGGGAGCTGACGTGGACACACTACGAACAACCGCTCTCACCATGGTTTACCCCGTTGCTGAGTACTTTGCTTCAGTGTGGCAACGTGGTGCTCACACTAGAAAAATCGACGTACGTATGAGTGTATGAGAGTAATAACTGGCACACTAAAATCCACCCCAGTCCCCTCGTTACATATCATCAGCAATATACCAAATCCAGAGGAAAGACGACAGGAAGCAACGGCACGTGAGTGGATAAAACTACACCATCCTGACCATTCACATGATCTCCCAATTCACGAGGTCCTAAATGAACTACCCCCCACTCATCTTAAATCCATAAATCTAGTATGACATCACATAATCGACTTCGATGTCAAGGAAAAATGGCGACAGAGCCGGGACTCTACATCAATGATTCATCAAGATATTGCAGATCCTACAAACGGTCTTTCGGGATTCCACTTGAAGAGGGACCAGTGAGTCAAATTAAACCTCCTAAGAAAGCAATGCCATGCTCCATATGTGGGGACTTCAGGATTCTCCTGTCTGTGACTGCCGAGCTGCTTCCCAGAGTGTGGAGCACACCACCAAGGAATGCCCTCTATGGAAGTACGATGGCCCATTTCAAGATGTTTTCAGTGAGACAACTTCCTTCATATCATGGCTGCAACAACTGGGCATCAATTGGAGAACGCTTCCAACGTTCTTGTCCTTTATTTATCAGCTTAACGTCTCTCTAACAGCGAGGTCTTTAGAGACGGGAAAGGATTGGGGGGGGGGGCAAGGAATGGGAAGGAATTCGGGAGTGATTTGGGAAACCATGGAAAACCCAAATCTGGATGCCCGGACACGTTCTTGTCGTTGTATATATTTACATGTAGGCTATTACACCAGTTTCTTAGCTATACGTAAAATAAATCAATAAATTACGCAAAAACTGCAGAATCGATTTTAATGGGATTTCCAGAGTTTTAGCTTAGAGCCTAACTTAAAAACTGCTATTCGTCTTATGACTCTACGTGAATGGTGGAAGGAGCGAAAAATGATATTCTGTTCGTAATATGAACAGATGGGCGCCATAGGTCGTACTACACCAAGGATATAAACTCAGATGTTTGTATCTACTATATAATTTCCTACGCTCACTCATTCGCTCATCTCGATAGCTATTGGCTGGAGAACGGTGTCACGTGTCAGCTTTCACTCACAAATTAGCAGCTACCAGAGACATCATTAGAAGAAAATCGAGGTTACGTCCACAATTTAATAGCTAAGCAACTGCTACCAAATTAATTTGCAATAATACATTAACTAAGTTAGCTTTCCGTCGCATTCATAGTTCAAAAATTATCGATAAATCTTATGGCCGAAAATATGTGGAACTGCTTTTCAGTAACATGTTGCAAATGAAAGCAACATAAAAGGATTAAAAAAACTTAAATTATTCATGGTATCTGCTGTAACCACAAATGCCAAATGTTACTCTGGCCTAGGCTAAATTTCGATTTAATTAAAACTTTCGCCCATGTTTTTGCTTGACCAAACCTTATATATTACGATTTATTTACTTTTTAGGTATTTTAGTGACCAGTTCCGTTAATGTTCTTTATTCATGTTCGCTGTACGTGAGTTAATAGGTTGTTTAAAGTAGACATTAGACCAAATGTGATACCGAATCGAGTATTCTGGCAATTCATTTCTTCGGAGTTGCTCAACTGTTTAATACTCTGGAATCGGTATTAAGTTCTCTGGCCGTTACAAACACTATAACCAAAGATAACATTATGAATTCCCAGCCTCAATTTAAAATAGAAAAAAAAAAAACCTTGATGTTTTTGAAGTAAACAGGAAATTTAAAATTTTGCAGAGTGAAGTCGAGGAGGCAATTTAAACTGTGAAAACTTAAATTTATCGTGCACTACTTCACGAAATTATGTTTTATTTTATTTTCGTCTACGCATGAGAAGTTGCCGGAAATGTTAGTAAAATACAACAGGATAAACGATAAAATTGTTTTAATCAACTGATAAATAAGTGGAATTCTGTTGACTAATATTGTTATCATATAAGTCATTACTAGGGTTCGGATTTTTACGACAAGTCATATTTTTTTTTTCCTGCCTTATTTTTAAGCTGTAATGCTGAATTAAACACTGATTGAATGTTTTATGATTGAATTTAAGTGAATTTTATATATCATATAAATGCATATTCTAGCAATTCTCCTTGTTATGGTCATATTTTGAGGAAAAATCTGATATTTTTAATAGCACCGGGAATTCACTAGAAGTTATAGGTGCGAAGAAATTAAGATTATCTGTACTTCTATTATACATTGAAGGAAAAAACAAAACTGTCTCTAAATTGCTAAGAATTCACCAGTCAAGAATTAAAGTTATACGTTATTGTCACTCTCTAAGGGCCTTATTAGTATTACACTAGGCGACTTGGCGGCGCAACCAGCCGGGCAACTGGTGGCTCTGCTCGTCGCTGGGCATAGAGTGTTATGGAGCTTATTACACTAGGGCAGCCAGTGGGCCGCCAGATACTGGCGGCGCGGCTGGCTGCCGGACCCGGCCACCAGACCGGCAACCACTGGTGGCCGAGAGTCGTGGCGGGGCATTGTATCTTACGTAGCTTATTACACTAGGCCGCCAAGCGGCGCCGCCAGACTCGCCACTACGCGTTCAGTCTACTGTTCATATACTCCTTCCTACTTTACAATTTTAAAATTGCAGAGATACTGAGTGACAGGTTTGGTGAGACAACTAGGGACAGTCATCCTCTGATGGGAGGGAATGAATCAGAGGAGAGTATAAATGGCGAACCTACAAAATTTGAAATAAATTCTCAGGAAATTGCGAAGCAACTCAGAAAGCTAAAAGTGGTGTAGGTAATATTACTACAGATTTATTAAAGATTGTGGGATACGATATTGTACCTTACCTTAAAATTTTGTTTAAAATGAGTTTGGAGACTTGCTGCTTACCAGAGGATTGGAAAAGACCGATAGTAGTACCAGTTCATAAAGGAAGGGTTAAAAATATGGTGAAAATTCCTGGCCAATTAGTTTGTCATCAGTGATAGGCAGAATGATCGATATTGAGAGATTGATATGCATCTATATCAGAAATGTCTGTGAAGAAAGAAACTAGTTTTCAGATCGACAACATGGCTTTAAAAGGATATTCATTTGAATCTCAGATAGTGGGCTATATGCAAGATATTTCAAATGAATTGGAAATGGGAGACCAAGTTGATAGTGTGGCACTAGATCTTTTTAAGGCATATGACAGAGTGAGCGATAAAATGGTTTTAAATAAACTGAAATGTATTGAATTGGATGAAATAGTTACTTGCTGGGCACAGGAATTCTTAAAAGTCAGAAAGCAAATGGTTAGAGTAGGAAATACATTATCAAGAGAAGTGGAAGTAAATATGGGAGTTGCTGTTCATTATTCTAATGAATAACTGTGTTACGGTCAGAATCTAGGTATTTCTCAAATGGTACAATGGTATACAATAGGATAAAAACAGGTGAAGACTGAACAGTTGCAGGATGATCTGGATAGAATATTTAAATGGGTAGGTCAGCATGGAATGAAGATAAATGCCAAGAAGAGTCGGCATATAAGATACACAGATAAATAGATCTAAAGGTTAATTATGATTACAGAGTGGGGTCAGATTTGCTTGATGAAGTGTAAATTCTTTGCATAACGTTTGATAAACTCAATTGGGCAGGTGGTAGAAAAAGGTTACAAAATCCTTCATTTGCTGAAGAGGGTGATGAGAGAATGTAACTTAGGGACTTGGGTTACAAAACTTTGGTCAGATCATTTGTTGAACATGGTGTTGTAGGTTGGGACCATATTTTGGAGATCAAATACAGGAGTTGGAAGGTGTGCAAAGAAGAGCAGCTAGATTTGTTTGTGGAAATTATAGCATGGCCCAGTCAGTAAATGATATTAAACATAAGCTGGATTGGGACTCATTGGAGGAAAGGAGGAGGGTGAAGAGAGTGCTGTAAATGTGCAGGGCACATGTTGGTGATGGGACTTGGAGGGAAATTGGTAAAAGAATTAGGAATAGTGCATGGAAGGAGAAAGGCGAACATGACCACAAGCTTGGGCTCGATTTCTTGCATAAGGGAGTGGAAAAAAATTTATTTTGTTGTTAAGGGCGTCAGGAATTGGAACAAATTACCAAGTGTAGTGATAAATATATACATATATATAAAGCTAAGGATTTTAAAATTAAAATTTAAAAATTGGAAAAGTAAATGGGGGAGGAATTTATCATTCCAGCTATAAAAGAAAATTTAAATATATACATAAAGGGGAAATTAGATGACTAGGGAAATTGCTACCGGAGTGTTAGCTCCATCGCAATTAAATTAATTAAAAATAATTAAAATGAAAAAGGAAGGCTAATGGAGAGAAAGATGTATGTACATCATATTCTATTGCTAAGAGAATCTATACTCTTTTTGATGAACTGTAATCAGACGACAACAAGTTTTTTAATTACTTAAGATTGTCTAAATCGTCTTTCATTTAATCATTGTACTTAGTAAAGGTTGATATTACCGGGAAAGATACGAAAATGAGAAATGCTTCTTGCTTTACTCCTTTGTCTTCTCTACACTTTCACTTCCCCTCATTTCCACAGTGACATTGTGTAGTTCACTGGACATATTCAGCTACACAGTTCGCGTACAATGCGAGGATAACAGCAAAGAGACTGCTCGGTTGTGCGAGTGGCTGGCTGGCTGCGCCACCAGAATCCTGGTTGCGTCGCCAACAGAGACACCAGTGGCGCGGCTGGTTGCGCCGCCAAGTCGCCTAGTGTAATAAGGCCATAAATGTTAATGTTCCTCCCGCCTTTTAATCTCGACAATGCAGCAGCAGCATGCCTGTGGCGAGCCGCATCAATCTGCAATGTCTCATTGTCGCCAAAACTTTTGAAAATAATCCTATAATGCAAAATAATCTATAATGGATAGGTGAGTACTGCATAGACGAAAACAAAATTTTCTGTAAGTGCGAACTAACGTAACGGAATTTGGAGAGGAATATTTTAGTTGTTTCTTGTAAATTACACTAAATTAAAGTGACTTCAACAAAGCGATTTAAAATTTAATACCCAATGGAGCAGTGAGTGCATGAAAGCAAATTATGCTGTCTACATGAAAGTGACACTGCTAGATAAAATAAATGATGTAAAATTGAACATGTTTTGGTGTACAGTAAATTTAAATGTTTGGTCATATTTACACTTTTTAAGGTCATATTTGCATACATATTTTCTCTATTCTCCGAACCCTGGTCATTGCTAATCCTAACACTAAATTGTTTCTGTGGACAGTTTACCGAATCAGCTGACCTCTGAATGGTGATGGCATTAAGGTTTCAATAAAAGAGACTGCGATAAGGAGAAAGGCCAGGTGAAATAAAAATTATTTATTAAATTCTCGTTAACGACATTGTTTCCACATTCCCTTGTGACCCATAAAAGTTGCGTTTTATATGCGCACATAAACACATTTATATGCTCGTATAAAACTGAAGTTTTACTGCCGTAAACGGCTGGCCTCAAGAGTGCGAATTTCTAGCAATCATCCCAAACAATTTTCGTATGAGACTGTAAATATAAGTAGATCCATAATTTTAATTCTGTTCGAAGGTATATCAAGGACATAACGGCTGTATATAAACAGATTATGAGAGATTAATAATTAAAGTAATCTGTTACTAAT
>JARYHS010009186.1:251272422-251312257 GCA_031002005.1 Vandiemenella viatica
TATTGCTCTAGGAATCAACAAGTGCTTTTAAAAACTCTATGTGTGAAACACAGCACTTTATGGTAGCGAAGTATGGGCTTTTGGGAAATGAAAATTGAAGCATTTGAATTATGGTGTTATAGAAGAATGCTGAAAATTAACTGGACAGATAAAATACGAAATGAATGAGTGTTGGAAATAGTGAGTAGGGGGAAGAAGTATGTGGAAGAGTCTAACAGAATGAAGAGACAGGCTGGTAGGTCATATTTTGAGGATCGATTGGCTAATTTGCTAGTGGAGGGAACAGTCGAATGTAAGTACTGTAGAGGAAGACAGAGATTATAATATATTAATCAGATGATTGAGGACATGGGTTGTAAGAGGTGAAGAGGTTAACGTAAGATAGGAAGAGACGGAGGATTTTATCAAACCAGTCGAGAGACTGATGACAGCAATATATATATATATATATATAATCTCCAAGTTGTGTACCAGAGTCCTGGATTACATCCAATTTTCTTGGTCTAGTAAACTACTGTTAGGTAAGGATGTTGACCCAAATTGATAGTTAGGACTACAAATAAACTACTTGAGAAAGAACAACACTCTCATTTACCCGTTTTTGTAAGACAAATTTGAAATGTTACGTTCAGTACGCCTAGTCTTAGCCTGAAATAGAGACCGAAATGGAAAACAAGGCTTAACTTTCAGTGTTTAAATGGGCGCCTTATGAAGAATAAACACCAGAAAACCTCTAATACATACGTCTTGATAGGTTGCACTTACGGTGTTGAGATGAGCTTGATACGCTCTACTCTACAGAAATAACTTCCCATCGGAACGTTCGGTGTTGTGGAGGCATTATTCGGTCCCGCCAATAAGGAAGGCGCATCTAACACGTGGTTGGGTGACTCGGTGGGGGTAACAACATGAGAAATTCTCTTCGCAGCAAGGCACGCCGCGCATCACGATGCGTGGCCGAACGGACCAGCCCTTCTAAAACATTGAACCTCCTGGATGAGGAGCAGAGCGTATAAAAACGCGTCTCGGCACAGATGAAGGTCGAAAAGGGCCCGCCGAAACGTTGGCATTTAATAACAGGAAACTAACATCCAGCATGGGCTACGTGTAGTCCGACTCACGTTACCATAAAAGCCATTTGTTCCTGTAGCTCCTAACATCTAAGATGGCGAGTATAAAATGTCAAACGTATCTCAGCACAGAGGAAGGATGAAAGAGGTAAACCGAAACGCTGGAAATTTCATAATAGGAAACTAACATTCAACATGGGCTACAAGTAGTCCGACTCAAGTTACCACAAGAGCCATTTCCTCCTACAGCACCGAACGTCTTAAGATGTCGAGTATAGCGTGTCAAACGCATCTCAGCACAGATGATGGTCGAAAGAGGTAAGCCGAAACGTTGATATTTAATAACAGGAAACTTACATTCAACATGGGCTATGTGTAGACCGACTCATGTTACCACAAGAGCCCTTTGCTCCTAGAGTTTTTACTGTGCTGTGAGAGTGTTGTGCTGTTCCTACCTGTGCTCCTACTAGTCCCGCCCTCAACCTGGGCAGGTCTGTGTGGGACCAGGCACTCTGCCCCCACGGCGGCACGCTCCTCAGGTCCTAGAGTTGTACTGTGCTGTGAGGGTGTTGTGCTGTTCCTACCTGTGCTCCTACTAGTCCCGCCCTCAACCTGGGCAGGTCTGTGTGGGACCAGGCACTCTGCCCCCACGGCGGCACGCTCCTCAGGTCCTAGAGTTTGTACTGTGCTGTGAGGGTGTTGTGCTGTTCCTACCTGTGCTCCTACTAGTCCCGCCCTCAACCTGGGCAGGTCTGTGTGGGACCAGGCACTCTGCCCCCACGGCGGCACGCTCCTCAGGTCCTAGAGTTGTACTGTGCTGTGAGGGTGTTGTGCTGTTCCTACCTGTGCTCCTACTAGTCCCGCCCTCAACCTGGGCAGGTCTGTGTGGGACCAGGCACTCTGCCCCCACGGCGGCACGCTCCTCAGGTCCTAGAGTTTGTACTGTGCTGTGAGGGTGTTGTGCTGTTCCTACCTGTGCTCCTACTAGTCCCGCCCTCAGTCTGGGCAGGTCTGTGTGGGACCAGGCACTCTGCCCCCACGGCGGCACGCTCCTCAGGTCCTAGAGTTTGTACTGTGCTGTGAGGGTGTTGTGCTGTTCCTACCTGTGCTCCTACTAGTCCCGCCCTCAGTCTGGGCAGGTCTGTGTGGGACCAGGCACTCTGCCCCCACGGCGGCACGCTCCTCAGGTCCTCCCCGAAGCTGAGGTTCACCAACCGGTTGTGGACGAACTTCCGGATGTTCCACGGCAGGTCGTTGTGCCTAAGTAGCAAAAAGGCAGGCTTACAAAAGCGGAACTTGAAGTACCAAAAAGCCCAGTAAAAGAGGATAAAATTACTTTAGCTACACACTGAAACATATCATCTATCTTTCTCTCTATCTTCTTCTTCAGTGTTCTGCCCTAAGGCAGATTCAGATGTGGCTGATCTCAATACTCATTCAAATTTTAACCTTAGCAGTATGTCGATACTTTCCACGCACATTGCAGGGGTGTTGTGTTATCATGTTCTGTGAGTGACAAGTGTGTTTTTATATAACCGTGGAGGCTTTCTCGGTGTTGTATATAGACGAAACGTTATCGGGGGAACGTCTGTATAGTACGACGTTTCAACCTCCACCCGGGTGACAAGTGAGCAGTTGCCGAAGAAAGCATCGACACGTGACATGTTTTTGATTTTAAAGCTACAGAAATCCTTGCACACACGAGAGGTTACTGGAGCAGCGTTTTTTTCAGAAGCTGACAAAATGAGTACATGGGATAATCCAGTAAACAGATGTAGTGGATTTCAGTTACCATAAGTGAAGCATGGACATCATTGATCCAGAAAACGATATTACATCGGAACTTGGGAATAGCTTCTCTATCTGCCCCGCCAATAATGAACGTCAACAATCAACTCCAACAATGTCGCCAGCATTTATTTATTTTTATTTATTTTCCATATGCAACATAGCCCAGCACCTAGTATCTAATCTGGGCCCTTATTTCCACTCATTTACATTTACATATGTTTGTATCTTATATATATAAAACATATTAACAAATAAACAATGAATGAAAGAAAATTTTGATTCAATTTCCAATAACTACTACATCTACTGTTATTAAACAGAATGGGTACCACACCACTACTAAATCTACTACTACTGTCCCTAATATTACTGCTAACATTACTACTGCTACTACTAAAACCATTACTAATACTACTAATTTTACTATTACCACCACCAATTGTCACAGCCGCACTTCGGTCCACTATTGTTCATTTTTCTTGGTGTTGTGTGCGCTCCAAAGGCAGAGTCCCCTGGAACCGGCAGCAAAGTCAGCCGCCCAGGCCATCAAGAGTTGACCTCCTGGAATACCAAGACGGCCCCAGTGGTCGCTCAGAAGACAGCCTCTCTGGAGCACACTGAAGTTCCTCCGACGATTGATGTTGCTCATTGTCGTGGGATATCTTCCGTCAATCCGGTGTAATTGGGTTCTCCTCTTCTGCTATCTGTGGCCTTTGATTTCGCTCGGCATTTTTTCTTTTTATAAATTTCTCCTTCCAAAATTTTGAGGCTAGATCAGCTGCCTCGTCCAGCAAATGCCACAAACTTTCGTCGCGCAGAATGTCAAATATGCTCCTACCTTGCAGCCGAGCTTGTTGGTGTTCTCTCAAACTGGCTGTTATTTCACACTCCCATACCACGTGTTCTGGCGTACTCTCTTCACCACATTCGCACCTGTCCGAGTCCACAATATTTCGACTTCGGAGCCAGCTGTTGTATGGCCCGTGACCTGTAATGTAGTGTACCAATCCGGGAGAGGGTTGAAGGTACTTCAACTTTAGCCTCTCCTCTACGGATGGGAACATATCGTAAGCTCTTCGACCTGTTTCACTGTTGTTCCATTCTTGTTGCCATTCCGCCAATAGAAGCTTCCGAATGTGCGTCTCCGATGTTACTTCGCTGCCTACAATTTCTGCTACCTTATCTTGTTTCCCTTTTCTGAGCCAGTATATGGCGCCCCGTTTCCTTACTTCAAGGTCCAGTGGCCATACACCAATGGCAACGGTTAATGAATTTGTTGCCACGGTTCTGTACGCTCCTGTCAATCTTAAAAGTATTCCTCGTTGGACACGTCTGACTCGCTGTTTTAGTTTTACTTTTCTTAGATGCTTTGCCCACACACTTGCTGAGTAGCCCACTAAAGAGGATAAAATTGCGTCATGGTATAGTCTTATTGTTTGGACTGGAACAGTAAATTTTCGTTGGCCAATATTAATGATTTTATTCATGACCGCCACTGCTCTTGCTATTGTCATCTCTAAGTGGGATTCGAAGTTTAAACGTTCATCCAATTGAATGCCTAAGTACCTGCACACTGGGTTTCTACGAATTGATTTACCGTCGATTCTTATAGTTGGTTTTCGAGTCAGCTTGCCCTTGAGCAACATAAATGTTGTTTTATGTGGTGCTAAACTCAGCTTGACTTTACTGCACCATTGGCTAAGGCAGTTAAGTACTAAATTACTATTGTACTCAATTTCTGCTCTTGTTGCTCCTTCCACGAGTAGTAAAATGTCATCAGCAAAAGCTATTAGACCTAGAAGTTCAGGTATTCTTTGTAATAGTTCAATCACTGGTTCCATCCCTATATCCCAGAATATGGGACCGCAAACGGAACCTTGCGGGCATCCTTTAGTAAGTATCTTCGTGATGAACGAGTTCTGGCATCTCAAGGAAGCAGTTCTAAATCTGCAATAGTCCCTGAAGGTGTAAAATAATCTTCTTGGACAACCAATCTCCCTCAGCCGTTCAAACAGAGCGGGCCACCATAAATTGTCGAAGGCTCCCGAAATATCAATAAATAAGCCTACTACGTAGTTTTTTGTACTGCTACAAATTATTTCCATCGACCGATTTATGGCATCCTCTGTCGACTTCCCGGTTCTAAATCCATATTGACTAGGATTCATTCCCTGAACCTCCCGGTGGCTTTGTAATTTTTTGCATAGAATCTTCTCTTGAACTTTGCCAAGCACATTCAATAAACAAATCGGCCGGTATGATTTCGGTTGTAGAGGATCCTTGTCGTCTCCTTTCTTTAGAATTACCACCTCGCTTTTCTTCCATATTCCCGGAACTCTACCCTGATATAGACATTCGTTCAGGAGCCTGCATAGGACGGGGGTTAATTTTATGATTAACTCCTGCAGGACCTCGGCTGGAATTCCATCTGGACCGGGAGCCTTTCCTTTTTTCATTTTGTTTATCGCAGTTATTACTTCTTCGGGTGTAATATTATTTCCTTCCTCTTGACTCCAGCAGGGCTGCCACATGTTCCTTCGTAGTGTAGCTTGTTCTACTGTTTCTTCTTCCGGGTTGTCATCAGGAAGCAAAACTTTTAATAACTCCTCCGCTGAGTCTCTCCAATTCGTGGTTAATCGTCCATCTGTTCTTTTTACTGTGGATAATATTGTGGGAGGCCTGATTTTACCTACAGCTATTTTGTAAGGAATACCCCATGGATTGTTCATGAGGTTTTCCCTCACAAAGACTTCCCAGCATTTTGTTTTGTCTCTCTCATCGCGTCTTTGAAAATCTGCCTCTTTTGCCTGTAGTATTCAAGGAGGAAACTTCTATCTGCTGCCACCATGCTTTGTTGATACATTCTCCTAGCTCTTCTCATGTTTAGTCGTAGTTTTTTAAGTTTTTCTGTCCATATTTTGTCAGTGGGATCTACTATCTTTTTTAGTGGTATCGCCCGTTTCATGGCACTTTGTATTGCAGTTGTCAGCTCTCTTGCGGCTTTGTCTACATCGAAGTGGTTTTCTGGCAAATCCGGTGGAATGAACACATTCCTTAATTTTCCCCATGCAGCTTTCTTGATGTTATATACTGTTTTAATGTTTCTGTTGCCACTGTTTTCTTCTGTCTGCATTCTGCCCAGTTCAAAGACAATCAAATTGTGATCACTTGTTGTCATGTTGTCAAGCACTCTCCAACCCCAAAGCAAATTCCCCGCATGAATGTTTGTAATTGTTACGTCGATATTTGTTCTTGCACCAACACTGTTACAGAAAGTAGGAGGATTATGTGCTTGGTTTCTAACCTCTAGACCCAATTCGCTTAACAGTTCTTCTAGAAGTTGCCCTCTCCTGTCAGTCTTCTTGCTGTGCCAAAGAGCAGACTTTGCATTGACGTCCGCTGCAATAACTAGTGGATAATTTCCCAGAGCTGCATCTATCTGCCGTATTCTATCTAAGTATGGGAAGATCTCGTCACTGTACTGGAAATACATGCTTACCATTATGAAGCTTCCCCATGCTGCTCCTATCTCAGCACATACTGTGTGTTCATCACATAACTGCGTAATTTTTGTAACTGTTATCTGTTTATTTAAAACGATTATTGCTGCCATTGGGTTATTTCCCTCTGTGATAATTCGTGATGTTACAGGCATGTGCGGGATTTTGCTTTGCCAGGAGTACGGTTCTTGTAGACAAATAATATCTGATCTCAATTCCTCAGCCACCTTTCTGATTTCATGTAGAACCATGGCGTTTCCTTTAGTATTCAGCTGAGTAACTTTTAACATAGAATTTACGGGTGTCTTGTGTGCACATTGCACTGGGGCCAAGGTAGTCTTGTATCTAGCAGAATGCGTCCATGGGTCATGACAAACTGCTTGTATGTTTCCTCAGGATCAAATATTTCTCCTCTTCTCTCAAAAATCTTGTGAACTAGTGTCAGGAGCTGAGATGGGTCTGTTGGAAAATTTAGTGACCTCAGTTGTATTCTGTCGATTGCCGAAGGTTGCGGGAACGTTATGTTTTTACCGCCAGGATGGAGGACTCTTGTCAAATGTCGGAGGGCAAGTGTAAGTGTATGCACTTCTTCGAGTCTAGTTAGCCGAAGTGTATCCTCAAAATCGGCATACAATACCGCTGGATCTACAGTAATGGCATTCGGTTGACTTTTCACAAAGTTCGGGTGTTTTATTTGGCTGGTACACATACTTGGTTTGCGAATATGATATTCGTTTTCTTTGGAATATCCGAGCCCACCGCCTCTAACAAAACGCTGGCAATAATACGAGTCAGAGGTGGAGGATATTTCGTCTATTTGCTCGTCTATTAACAGCTGCCGATCTGTTTGCACGCCGGCGCTTACCATCATTTTCTGCATTTCCATCGCCTTCTTCTTCCTAAATGTTTCGGCTCTTGCAGCATTTCTTCATCTACGAGATGGGGGGTTGCCTCTCTTCTTTTGATTTTTCATTCCAACTTTTCCAACTGCTATTTCGACTGCTCTGTATATCAGATCTGCTATATTCTCCATCATTTCTTGATCTATCCTGCAACTGGATTGTAGACTAGCCATAATCTATTCTGTTAACTAGGCGTTGCAATAGCAGTTGATACGTGGGACAATCCTTTCCTTTGTTTTTGCATGACTTATCTCTTTTCTGGCATGGGATGCACGTTTGAGGCATCGACTTCTTATCACACTGATCACGCTTGTGATTGTTCTGACCACAATGACTACAAGTCTCTATGTCCATTTGGCAGTGTTTACTCACATGTCCGAGGTCTCTGCACTTGACACAAGTTGGTACCACGGTGTAGTCTTTGCAATTGATTGCACTGAATTCCACGTATATTTTATGTTGCTCTAGTAATAATTTGCGCATAGCTGGGCTTACTTCTATAACGTGATGAACGGTTGGCTTTTCACGGGGTCCTGTTTTAAATTTAGGGCAGAAACCGCTTTCGAACTCCTCTTTTGATAATTTAACTTCAAAATTTTGCTCATATACTTTGTCTACTAGATCATTTATTTCCAAATTTTTTGGTACATCATATAAGATTACCAATGGTTTCCTCTTTCTTGGAACCTCACATTTTAGCGTCTCATTTAATTCTTTGTGTTCCATCAATTTTTTGACATCCTCTTTAGTTTCTGCATCAATAATTACTGAGTTATTGGTACTTCTTATTTTATTAATTTTTATTTTGTCTTTTGATGGTTTGATTATTTTGGTAATCTGTTCCACAATTACTTTTGGATTTTCGCCACGCCTTGAGCTCACGAAAAGAGAACTTGTTTTCGCGGGTGTGATTCTATTTTTTGTTAAACTAGTGTCCTTACTAGCCGCTGTAGCATAGCTTGGCCGAGAAGTTGTGTTTCTATTTGACTTAAGTTCCTCGATTGTTTTATTTAACCTCTCTAATTCTTTGTTTAATTCTGAATTTTTTCCTTCTATGAAAGAAACCGCAACCGCCCAACTGGCAAGCTTGTCTTTAATTTCACGGAGTAGCGTTTCATTTAATTTTTTGCCCAAGTTTTCATTTAAAAAGCCAACCAGATTTTCATATTTTTCAGCTAGCATTGGGGTTTCATTGGTTTTATTTGCACTTGAGGAAGCCGCTGCCATTGTCTTGCGAGCGCTTTTTACTTACGTTGCAGCTGTTGGACACCGCTGAGCTGTCAACATGCTGACGTCGCGAGGCGTTGAGCTGTGCGGCGAAGCAGGTGGCTGCCGCAACCAATCGCAACCAAATAATTGTTCACAGATCCAATGTTTGTTTAGTTATTATTGATCCACTTTCACACACAGTCACTAAAACACTAATTTTCCACCTTCGCGACTTTTGAAAATTCTGCGTTTCGTTTTTCCCGATCAAAATGAACTAAACTTCGAGAGCGAAGCGCGACGCGGCTGCTTGTGTGGCACTCCACTCCACTCTCGTCTCGCCAGCATTTAACGGTTCCGCGCGGTATGTAAGCAACGATTGACTGAATTCGCCCTCCTACCAACATTCGGGAGGACGGCGGTCAAATCCCGTCCGGCCATCCTCACTGGTGTTTTCCGTGGTTTCCCTTTAACTCAAGGTGAATGCCGGGATGGTTCGCTACATGGCCATGGCCATGGCCGACTTCCATCACCCTCCTCATTAGGTTAAGTCGGCTGAAAAGAATCCAGACCCTTCAACAGCCTGCTTCCCAGTCATCAGAGAGGCGACCCCATCACCCTCAGACTGTAGCCATTTGACAATGGCGGCAGAGCATATGACCGCCAGAACGTCGTTTTATACAAACGTACTCACTCAGCTAGTATTCCGAGATAACTTCATCTGAGAGTGTTTTTCTTTGTGCAATATGCAGCTTGTGAGCCGGAGATTAGGGATGACCCCAGCATTTGCCCAACTGATTGCGGAAAACTGCGTAAAAACGCTATAGGTACGCGGGGACCATGACTCCAAACTGGTCCTGACGTATATCCCGTTTCAGTGTGGTAGCACCAAAACGCTCGCAGTCACACTGGTGGGTTGTCTCTATCCAAACCATACTTAATTCATTTAAACGGTAAGTGAGGGACGGTAGCGTATCAGGACAATATTTCAGTTGACTCTCTACCCAAACACATTGTTTATTACGTCTCATATTACTTCCGAAAGCTTTTAAATAATCTTATGCAATATTTCGGTTGTCAACATTCTTTTTAGTCTAATTATACAATGCAATTGATGAGGAATCAGTGGATATGAGCTGACATAGCACAGTTAATTTCTTCTTCTTCTATGAATGCTTTGCCCATTTATGTTTACACTTTCATGGGAAACTCTGGGAAAATGAACTGGAGTGGTTTCCACCTGTCGTATTCAGCGTGACAATGTTCGTAATTGTTGCTGTAAGTGTGGAAGACTATGATAGTGTATGTAATCAGTGTACTGATTGTTGTAGATGAGAGCCAAAAGAAGGGAGAGGGTCAAAGCCAGTGCCGGCTCACTCAGACCTACACTTCAAAAAGGATAAAATTTGATTGTCTGTACAATAATGCAATAACCTCGTCTACTGATAACCCCTGAAACTGTCCCTACCAAAGCGTAGGCTGGGCGTGGCCGGTTGCGTTTCACCCACGCACCGGCGCGGTGAGGTAAACTTTGTCCCTGCTATCCATGGATCCATCTTTAACTCAAATTTTAAACAAACAATGTCGTTTAACAAAAACTGGGAATATTATCTCAGAAGATGGTAAAAAAATCGTATCCACTAATTCCTTATTCAACGTTGTTGTTTGTATTATTTGAGGAAAAGGGACGTTGAAAAAAGAAATACTATATAAGATTTTTCAAGTGAATACTTCTGTAGGTGCGTTACGAGATAGTTGGACGGCGGTATATCGATCAGTTCGCCACTTCCCGTCACCGACATGCGATGACGTGTTGCGTACCTATATGATATGTGCGTCGGTCGTTTTATGGACGGCTAAAATCTTATCAGTTAGCGTCACCGACATGCTAATGTTAACAATACAGCTGCAGCTGATAGTAGTGAGAGTATAGATTATCACTCATGTATAAAAATTAATGTTTGTTTGTTACCTTTTTTGCTAATATTCTTCATACAAACACACAGTTTTTTCCCCATTTTGATGGAACTTTGTATTCTTATACTTTACAACAAATAGAAAAGTACTGTTTACGTTTGATTTACAAAAACCTAAACCCTCGCCGCCTCCCCCCCCCTCCCCCCACACACATTTTAGTTTCTGTCACTGTTGTTCATACAAACCCACATTTTTTATCCGATTTTGATAGTACTTGGCACAGGTATACTTCGAAACAAGGCGGTCCGGTAGTTCGGCGGTCAAGGCGCTTACTTCCGGTCGCTGGTTCAAATCCCGTAATGAGCGGGAATTATGAGTTGTATCTGATTGTATGAGCTACGCCGGGACGTTCCGTGGTTCTGATTACACGCTAAAGTGTAGGACCCTGAGCAACGGAATTTGTCTTCCTTTTCTGACACAATAGCTTGGTACATTTCTTTCGGGTAGATTCGACCAACCTTTGGGTTATGGACTAAGCTAGATTTTGAAATGAAAACCTCTTTAGACTCGTTGGGCGATTTTTGTATGTCTAAAATGTTATAAGTTCGCGTCACCGACCTGCTAATGTTAACAGTGTATCTGTAGCGGTCTGGTGGCTCAGTGGTTAAGTCTCACGGGGAAACGTAATATCCCCGGTTCGAATCCATGTCTCGGCGGGGGTTTTCATCGGCCCTTATCCCGACTTTCACCTCTGGCACAGCTTGCTGTGTAATGTAAAGTACGCCAGAATGTTTCCGTGGTTCGGATTCCACGTTAAACTGTAGGTCCCCTGTACCTGGTAGCACTGGTGGGTTAGGTTAAGGCGGCTAAGACAGGGGAGAAATGCGCAGCCAATAGAAAACTTGTCACCTGGTCGTTACGACTACACGGAATTATAATTATTTAGTATATCTGTAGCTATAATTATGACGTAATAATCATAGTTTTAAGTTTCCACTTATTTGGGAGGACGCGGGTTCGAATCCCCGTCCGGGCATCCAGATTTGGTTTTTCCATGGTTTCCGCAAATCACTCAAGGTGAATGCCGGGATGCTTCCTTCAAAAAGATCATGGCCGAATTCCTTCCCGTTCCTTGTCCCCAGTCCTATCCCGCCTCTAATGACCTTAGCCGTCGTCGAGGCGTAAAGCCCTAAGCCCACTTCTGTCAGCAATCTCCAATGACTGCCAATTGTTTGTTTGTTTAATTCCTTCTCTCTTTCAAGCGGCAGGTTTCTCCGAAGTGGACCTTTGGTTATGACACTGACAGATTGGTTTCTTCAACACAATGCACTCAACTCGTCGCAATATTGTTGGTTCTAAACAAAGCTCAAAACGGAGAGCTTGTTCTTCGACCAGTAGTGGCTGCGTCCGAAAAAGTTTTTGCTTGCCTGGCGACCGTAAGACGGTAAGTCCTTTGGCGAGAGTAACAGCTAACGAACTTAGAAGCTCCAAGTTCGGCCACCAATACTGCTTAGACTGCGCCGCACACTTTGTCTACGGCATCAAAGCGAATAACTTGGGTTTGTTCGCTTCTCCTTGAAGAAGTGGAGAACAAGGCTGTGGTTTAATATCCGCTTACAATCGAGACAGCCCGGGAGGTAATTTCTACTTGCTGTCGTAGTACCGAGCGTGGTGGATGAGCAGCGCAGTGAAGCTCTGGCCTCGCACTCAGGAGCACGCGAGTTCGAATCCCCGTCCGGCCTCACTGACTTGGGATTCCCAAATCACTCCAGACAAATGCAGAGATGGTTCCTACAAAAGAGAATGGCTGAATTCCTTCCCTTTCTTGTTAGCCCGGCTCTATTGGTATTAACAAACTACAGTAAGACTCGAAGACTATAAAGGAAGACAAATTGAAAAGTTTGTCCAATATTGGGAAAAACGTTTACGATGTCTGCAAACGAAAAAATAAGTATAATTATTATTCATTTAATTACAATGTAGCACACGCTCCTGTGGCAATTTCCTTAGTTATCTAACTTCCCGTTTCTATTCCATTTTTAATTATCTTAAGTGTTAAATTCTTCCCCCAGATACTGATACAATTTAAGAATTTTAATTTTAAATTCCGTGTTTTTGGTAAATTATTCATCACTTGGTAATATGTTCCAAACCGTAACCTCATTACCCACTCCCTTATGCATGAAATCGAGTGCGAGATTGCGGTTATGGTCATCTTTTCCCTTCCATGCACTATTCCTAATTCTTCGACGAATATCCCTCCAAGCCCCATCAGCTGCATATGCCCTGTACATTTCTAGCACTCTCTTCACTCATTTTCTGTCCTCCAATGACATATCATTTATCACATCGACTACTGATTGAGTTCTGGGATAATTTCCACAAACAAATCTAGCTGCTCTTGTTTGCACGCCCTCCAACTCCTGTATTTGATACCAAAAATCTGTTTTTTCTCATACCAATACAGATCGTCATTTTTCCTTTTCCACCTTTTCCGTTTTCTGGTTATTCGATTATCCCATTTCTTATTCAATACCAGGCATTCTGACCTGACCATGGCATTTGTCTAGAAATGAACTGTCGTTTAAAGTCTTATCTTTGCTTTGTACGAGATCGCTTTTTTGTTGAATCTGTTTTGTGATAGTTTACATGCCAGTTCCATCTTCCTAGCTCTTGCTTTAATCGCTTCCTTATCAAACCCATCCATTCATCTAGATCAGGGGTGGCATTGAACATTTTCCGGCCCTCGAGATTAATCACACTTTTACAAAATATTAATTATATTTCATTTTTAGTGTTATATAATTATTTACAATGTGCGTTTAGTATAATTATTATAATATTATCTATGTTTACATGTAAGAATAATAGCAAACAAAACTCATTATGTTTCAATTTTTCACTCCAAAACATGTCTTTATCTAATATTTTATATGCGGCCCGCTGAGTTATAATTCATTTCCAAAGAAGCCCGCAAATTCATTTCGGTTAACCAAGATATTTAAATTTGTCTTTGTCTTAACTTTTCGAAATTTAGTTTTTTGTATTTGTTTATTTGTTGTTGTTTATTCTTTTTAGATAAATTTTAATACATACTGTACGTCTTATTTATGAAAATCGTATTCATCAGCTCTTGGAATCCTGAGAAAAATGAATATTGTGTTTGGTGATTATCATCACTTAATAGGTGACATGGAATGTAAGCTGGTTGCTTGGCACACCAACACGAGGCGCATAGACCGAGAAGTAACACTAAAAAACCAGCGCCTGCAAAACAACGTCCAGCAACACTCGCGGCGTTATTAGTATGCATAACTGTACGGAGAGGGAGATAGTAAAATCAGGAAAGTAATTCGTGTGAGGCACATGTCTGAAGCTAAATTATCTAGGTCAGTTCCCGTGAGAGGGGTACACCAGGATAGATCAAGAGCCAGTTTCTATCTTGCCATTCGTACAGAGGCTGAAGGAATCCCGTCACCTTCAGCGTGTCTGATATATTAGGAAACGTTAAAAAGAAACAGTTCCAAATCCGAGATGCATTTCACAAGCCATTCTACCGTAAATACTTGCAGTTATCACTGGAAGAAACACGTGGTATAGGAAAGACAACTGAAAATTACCACATCGGAAAGTCAACTTCTATGCAAAAGATTTTGCATCTGAGACTCTACACCTAGACTAGTCTATGCTTGTTTCTGTCGGCACTGGCGAAATAATAAAAGAAAACGCTGTGTATTCATCGACCTGGAAAACAAACTTTAAATAATGAGCTAAACTTGAAGAGAGAGCGATTGGGGAGTGGAATAGGAAGAAGTTACAGGGCGAGAAAACTTAGATTCCGATAGGAGTAGCTTTCGATAAAGCACTCCAGCCATCCTGATCTGGGTTTTCCATGGTTTTCCCAGATCGCTCCAGCCGAATCCTGGGATGGTTCCTAAAAATATCCCACGGGCGCCTCCTGCCATATTCTGTATATGAACTGAGTTTACATTAAACCTTAAATAATTTTAAAAGAATCGCTGAAAACTGAAATTAAAAAAAAAAAAATTAACAGGAGAACAACAGATTAAGATTGGTTTAAAGCCCGTCAAATATCATGGGTTTAACTGAATGTTCTGAAAAATCATTTCTTTGCTTTCGTTTGTTTAACTAAATACAATTGTTTTTAACTAAGACACATAACCCCGATTTTATAATAATATCTTTGTTTCTGAGCGTGTTCCACAGTTGTTGCATTAAAAACTGACATGCGATAACTACCATAGTCTTCCTAAGAAGAGTGTATCGTTAAAAAAAATTTCAGTCATACGGACAATTAAATATTATGAAATGAATTCATAAAAGGTTTTGCTTGTTATATAGATACTAGCCACAAAGCCCGTCAAAAATGACGGGTTTAATGATGTGTTCTGGCAATTAATTTCTTTTTAGTTGCTTACATAAATAGAATTGTTATAAAATAAAGCTCAATGCAATTCCTAGTGCCTTGCCCTGTAACAAAAGGTTTTCGTTGCTATGCTGATCCAGGTTGTATTTCAACCTAAACACGTAAAAAACTTGCCGCCAGAGAAACAATACTTCAATCACAAGCACATTAATACATGTATACTATGTCGCATTTTAGTGTTCACATTGCATCGCGAAATAAACTAAATAAAAAATCTATAAGGGTTCTTCAATCTTCATTGTTTATGTTCGTTATTCAGATTTATACTAAAACCTTTGAATAGCTGACACACTAACATACGGCTGAAATAAGGCATCAGTAAAATCAAAGTAAATATAAATAAATCTTAACAACTTCGACATTCCAACGTAATATTAGTTTTAATTGGTGGAAGATGATATTCTCCACCGGCCGGAAACTGATATTGCCCTGTTGAAATTTGTATCAATTACTTCGTTATAATTGCAACTTCTTCACATATGCACCCTCCTTTTTCGGAAAGTTGCCACGAATTAAATTAAAAATTCGGAAATGTGAGACACTCCGCAACCGTAAAATATTAGCATCTTTCGTTTGAACGAAGTAATGATTTAAATAACAGAAAAAAATTAAATTAAAAAAAAAAAAAAAAAACCGCATGCCCTCTGCTGTTACTTCAAGTGCCAATTCTAATAACAATCTATCAAACTACCTCTAACATCGCGAAAATTAAAGCTTTTAACTTACATATATGTGATTTTAACGAATACTTCAACATAAACTAATATTAAAAAAACTAAGCAACTAATAAATATGTTCTGTAGTTAATTTATTTGCAGATGCTTAGAAATGTTATTAAATAACATGGGTATTTCTCTGCAGTTGCTTAACTAAACAGAATTGTTACAAAATAAAGCTCATTGTAATTTATCGTCCATTGTGCTGTAGCAAAAAGCTTCAGTTGTCAACTTGGTCCAGGTTCCATTTCAGCCTAAGAACAGTATCCGCTAATATTGCTGATAGAAAAGCAAAGCTTCAATCACGCGCAAATTAATACATTCCCTGTATCGCATTCATCATGCATCGCGATATAAACTTGATCCCAAATCTTCACAGGTTCTGACACCTTTCTTTCTTAATACCTGTGATGAAGATCGATATTTTAACGGCTGAGAAAGCTTACATCGGTTGAAATAATGACCCCAGTGAGAACGAAGGATGCTAAAAATAAACCTTAACAACTTACGCTACGCCACGTAATATTTAATTGTGGTTTAGGCCGCATATATTGCTATCAATTTGCAACTTCTTTCATTCAAACCATGTAATGATTTCAGCAAAAAAAAAAAAAAATTATTATTATTATGCCAATTTTAACGCAAATAATTTCAATAATAGGACACAGTTTAAAATATTTAAAAAAAAAACTAAATTACTCATGCCCTCTGCCGTAACGTCAAATGCCACTCGAAATAAAAAGCTATTACCTTAAATATCTATGGACAAAGAATTTAAGGAACACTTCTATATATCAAAAGAATATTACGTAAATATAAGCATCTCATGATTGGTATGTCGATTTTAACGCAATACATACTTTTATTTCAGTGTTCTGTGAGTTAATTTATTCACTGATGCTTTGAAATGTTATTAAATAACGCGCATTCCCACGAATAATATCGTAAAGCGTGACCTCATAGCGCAACGTCATAGATTGACGTCAACCCGTGACATGACGTCAGCGCGACACTTGCCTATTATATTAATAGATTACAAAAACGCTACGTACTTTAATAGTAGTTTTTTTTTTTTTTTTACTAATTGCTTTGCGCCTCGTCGACGGCTAAGGTCATTAGAGGCGGGATGGGACTGGGGACAAAGAACGGGAAGGAATTCGGCCATGGAATTTTTTAAGGAAGCATCCCGGCATTCGCCTGGAGTGATTTGGGGAATGCATGGAAAACCCAAATCTGGATGCCCGGACGGGGATTCGAACCCGCGTCCTCCCTAATGCGAGGCCAAAACGCTAACCGTTACACCACCACGCTCGGTTTAATAGTAGTAGACGAACCAACATAATATTATACAAATATGACAACATTGCAGAGTGAATATGTATAATATTTAAACATTTAAACAAATATAATTATAATACTATGTATATTTACAGCCACTGAAGATGCCCCACTCTAAAAGGGCGAAACGCGTCTGGTAAAAAAACATTAATAAAACAATTGGTAATAGGCCTTTTTTAAATTTAAAACACTGATTTTATCATGTTGTAAATATTTCGATTGCATCTTGCAGAGTGATACATTTGAAAATATTAACATGCTACTGAATAAATAATGTCCGTAAAATTGTGTCAGTGAAAGCAATGCAAAATAAATCTTAACAAATTATGTTTCGTGATATTAGTGTTAATCCTGGTCCACGCCGCACCGATCGCGATATATGTGAGACTGTTTTCATCCGCATGAAGTAACATGGTGATCATGAAAACAACGTAACTTAAATAAAAAAATGAAAAAAATGGAAAAAAAATTACTCATGCCCTCTGCCGTAACGTCAAATGCCAGATATCATTCTGGCACAGGCTGAATTTCAGTCTAATCAAAACATCCACTAACATTTCTGCTAGAAAATTAAAGCTTTTAATACATATCTATGGGAAAAGAATTTTACTAAACCATATACATTATACGAATATAAATAAATAAATGGCGACTAATAATTAATATGTTATTTTAAACGCAATACACACTTTTATCTCATTGTTTTGGCAATCGACGGCGAAAGAAAAGTTGATAATTCAATGTAATGACTTCAACAACGAATCCATAAAAAGCAAAAATATGCAGTATTTTTTTTTTTCGTGTTACGTTTTAATACTTGTGCCGTTTTGGATATAAATGAAGTAACTGATCCTTAGGGAATTGTGCATATACGAGTTGTTTGATTATTCACCGTTATTTCCATCTGTTAATGGATTTCGCAGCTGAAACAGCTATTGGATCGAGAGTCGTAAATATCCCGCTCATTTTGAATACGTCTGTCGTTTCAACTGAACTAATACCGAATTGAATAAAACAAGTTTGGTCTATTAGGTTGCAAATGAACTGTCACATTTCATCCGATTTCCGGATGTGATTCCCTCCCCCTGTACCCGTGATTAGTGTTGCTAAGCATACTGATAGTTAATTGCTTTGTCGTGTATATCGTTTATACACGTTGTCCAGTTTTAAAACAACGAATATTATTCAGTATCTGCTCCATATAATTCTGATGTTCTAAAATATTAATTCTTCTTCATCAATTGTGATGATAATTTTTTTCCTCTACTATTCTGATTTACCCATAACGTACTGACAAAAATTCGATCTACAACTCTACTAATTGATCTTTTCTATGATTGACCGTAATTTATTTTCCGTGATTTTTTCAGAAAAAAGTTCCTTGATTATCTTTACGCATTGCTTAGGACGTTAACTAGAACGGTACGTGACAGGAACTTAAGGCGAAATAAACATCAAGAACGATGACTTAGTGATGACGCTCTGGCCCGCCATTCGAGAGGATGTGGGTTCGAATCCTCGTCCGGCTACTCTGTTTCGTGATTTTCCCGAAATCAATGCAGGAGAATGGTGGCATGGTTCCTTTAAAAGGTCATGGCCGAATTCCTTTCCAGTCCTCATGTCTCTAACGACGCAGACGTTGACGAGGCGTAAAAACCAACGAAAAAACGGGTTTCAACAGGTGATTATCTGGGACAGACATAGCGTCGCGTCAGCAGAGCGTTCCCTCCAGAAAATTGTCTCCTAACTAATTGCTAATTGCCTTGCTTTGTTTTGAGCAAAGGCTTCTTTGTCAGCTAATTGTATTTTGCTCCTTAAAAAACTTCTTTAGCTGCCATTCCTTTTCTTATTACGTGCTATTCTTTTCCTCTCGTTTCGTTTTCCAAGTAAATCAGTTTATTTCGTTTCATTGCCTAAGGATGGAGAGGCTTTCCAGTGCCTTAGAGCGAAATTTCCAAGACTGAGTGAATCAAAGGTTAAAGATGGAATCTTTGTGGGCCCTCAAATACGCACAATAATGAAGGACCCTACTTTTGATAAAGTTTTGGAAGGGAAAGATAAAGCAGCCTGGAAAGCTTTTAAAGGTGTGGTACGAGGATTTCTACGCAACAGAAAAGCCGAGAACTACCAACAGTTGGTGAAAGAACTCCTACAAAAGTACCATGACCTTGGATGCAACATGTTTCTGAAACTTCATTTCCTACACTCCCATCTTGATGTTTTTCCCTAAAAACTGTGGAGCTGTAAGCGGTGAGCACGGTGAAAGGTTTCACTAAGATACCTCTGTAATGGAACGCAGATATCAGGGTCGTTGGGATGAGCCAATGCTGACCGACTACTGCTGGACTCTTACAAGAGATGCTCCGGCGTTGACATACAAGAGGCAATTCAAAAGGAAACGTTTGCAAGAATAGGCTAAAAACAACCACTGCTTTCTGAAAAAATGAACATTGTTTAATGAAACATGCCTATTATATTGTATTTATTACATAGAAATTTTTTCTTCTTCAATTTGCTTTTAAATCGATGTGTGGGATGGATGTTGTGTGTCTTTCTCCAGTGGGCTGTATTGTATCTTGTAAACAAGAGCTAATATAAAAATTTCATTTACATATTCGCTTTTTTTCAACCCAAAATTAGTAACAATTGACTATCTAGAACCAGGAAATTGACAAAAATATATTTTTTTTGTTGGCTAGTGTTATCAGAACCTGGATCTTTTCTTCTTGTCCCTGACGAATACTGTGGAGATATCAGACATTCTTGGTGTAGTTAATGTCTTGTAACTTTAAAATTCGACATCATGTTTGTACGTTCATGAACATAGCAAAACACATATTCTTTATTTGAGATGATGGAATAGTCACTTAAACTACTTATATCAAAATGGGACACCGTGACTGCAGAAATTAAATTCTAACAGACAACTAATCAAAATAATAACACCAGAGTGCGGAAGAATAATCGTATTCGTCCCTTCTTAACGATGAGCAGTGTATTCACTCTTTGACATCGAACTAACAAGGAGACTACCTCTATAAATACAGGTATGAGGGTTATTAAATATCATCTTTATTTAGATCAGCAACTGCAAAGGAATGAATTGACAGAAAAGTGAAAACTATATATCGAGCTCAAGTTATCATGTTCATTATTATTTGTTTTCTGTTTATTTATATTCAATTTATATCCAGAGATATTGCAGTTAAAATAAACTAAGAAATAGGTGCCATATTACATGATTTTTAAGGTTATCAGCCTTATTTACTAACAGTTTTATTTAGTTAAGCAGCTGGGAGTAAATTTTATTTATTGATTTCGTATGGCAGAATAAATACAAAAATCAGTAACTACATTGAATTAAAATAAATAGAACTACACATGTATGTTACTACAGACTGAGGTCCAACGATTGTAGCCATTCAATTGCTCCTGTTGTTGCTTCGTAAATATGGTGTACTAGCGTACTGATACCATTATAAGAAACTAGCCCGTACCCGCGACTTCGTACGCGTGGATTAAGAATTTTTTTGCCAGAATTAAATATAGAAAGTTGTTGGTAACGAAGGATTGGTCCCAAACAATATTGAGTCTGAATAATATGACAGGAAAGCTATCACCATATAACTGTACCGTCGAACCTGTGTCTTGAAGAGAATCAATTTCCAACATATTTCTGTCACCATTCGATAAGGTCTCAAAATTTCGTGACTACAACTGTTAATCATACTGGAAAAAAATATCCTGCGCCCTTCATGCAGATTTTCTTATCAAATTGAATCAATATTGATATGGCCATTTACTCGTCAAAACATAACAAAAAGACAGGGACTTACTTCCGTATTTATAATAATATTACTGTGGTTCACATTCACACACTGACTGCGAACAACACCTGAGAAATCATTATAACGTAAAAAAGTGTACACCTACAACATTGCAAGACTACCTACGATTTGCCTCACATTGCACCCCTAACTTTCTAATATCTACAGTTTAACATTCAATCCGAATAACCTACGGCTCAGGCCTGACTCTTACGATGAAAAACAATTTTTTTTTTAAATCTTAGCCTCCACGGAGATTTGAACCGGAGACCACGACGTTCGTAAGCAAGCGATTTAACCACTGAGCTGGTAGTCCACTCTAAGGAAACACGGTACGGAGGCGACCATATCCAACGTGTCTGTCTATCGCCGTATTTCGAAGTTATGAGACAACATGTGTTATTTATACACATAACTTTTCAACCAAATGTAGACAGTATTTTTCTCCTTGTTTCAAAGGATAAGTGTGTAAAGTTTCATCGAGATCGGATGAAAACTGTGGATTTGTATGAAGAACAAACAAACAAAGAAACAAACATTCATCTTTATATATAAAGATTTTACCATTGAATCTCCTGAGAGGGCATTCCATGGCGGTGTTGTGAATGGTTTGCTCATAGTTACCGCAGTCACAAGAAGGGTTCTCTGTCATTCCCCACTTGTACAACCAGTAGTTGCATCTACCGTGGCCTGTTCTCACTCGGTTCACTCAGCGCACCATGCTTCGTCTATGTTGAAATTATTTTGTACCAACTCTTGACCAAACTTCCATGTTGATTATCTAGATTTTAGTGTATTTGGAGCTTTGTGTGTGCAGTCCTGATGAATTGGAAGGTGTGGATAACTTAAGAATTTCTGCCATTCCTTTTTTAAAGCCGCTTGTCTTCGGAGACTTGATGGGGTGATGTTAGAAAGTACAGGCAGCCAGTCTGTAGGTGTAGATTTTACAGTTCCAAATGAAAAAAAAAAAAACACTGCGTTAAACCCATTATTCCTCCAAGGTATTTATTTCGATGTGGATATTTCCACTATGTTCTGTGTCAATGTTATACTAAACTCGAAGAAATTAATTGCGAGAACTCCACGTTCAACACATCACTTTTGAAAGGGTTAGAAACTAGTTCCTATAAAAAAGCTGCAGTAAACACGCACGTTATTATTCTGAAAACATAAAATGTGGCAGATGAAAGATTTCTTCTAGAGTGAAACGATTTGGCGCTTAAATTGATTTCTTGGCTCTTGGATTTATGATGTTTTTCGACGGCGCTCTCGGACAAAAGCCATTTTCTGTCAACAGCTCTGTAAGCCGCATGAAGTGGCACCCAAAGAGAAGAAGCTGCTCTCTGGCGGTCGTTCCTTTAGCAGTCTCACCGTTGTTTTGAGTGTACTTACTGCCTGTATCTGGGGCCGCTATCAGTTTTTTTTAATAGGAATAACGAGATAGGGATTTCATAGAGTACCCGCATTGCTCTGGGGTTGCGTATGGAAGCTCTGAAGTTTTATCGGGTGTGATCTGACTGTCGTAAACACTCTCCGTCACCATCCACTTTAGGCGATTTACCTACCGTTCTCGAGATATCTGAAAAAAACCCGGAAAAGTTGCATGTATAAATTTTTTTTAAGACGAGTAAAGAAGGAGAGACTGCAGTTTTGTAATCCTAAAGTAAAAATTATTTTTCCGAATATTTTAAAGCATAAAATTCCTACAATATCGGATAAAATCTGTAGATTTGTGTGTCGCCGAAACTTAAAAATTATTTTTAAGTTTCATGTTCGAATTTTTCGGTCGGAAATTGTTTGGTCGGAGTCGCACTTAAGGCACCAGTAAATTTTCCTTAAGGGAATGTTGGGGAGAGGGTATGTGTTTTTGTAAACCAAATTAATCAGTACTTTCCCCCTTGTTTTGAAGTATATGTATTCAAAGTTTCATCAAGGTCGGATAAAAAGTATCGATTTGCATAAAGAACATACAAGTATACATACAATCATACACACATCCATTTTTTATACATAGATAGATATAAGAATGGTCATTAATTCAATTGAATAAGTAACCTTTGTTAAAAAACGAATGGTATCACAGAAAAAGAAGAAAGAAAAAAAAACAACTCAGCTTAGGGCAACAAAACAGTCCCTAAATCTTTGCATTTAAAACGCCGTTTGTAATGTTCTGTAATTGGTGATAATATTAGCATGTTGCTTCACGTCTAATCCTCAGTTTGGAATCCGCGATTCAAGTCCACTGATGAGCGAAAATATAATGATCACCTGCCTAATCTAGGGTTGGTCCATCTTTGCAACGCAATACTGCAGCAATTCTGTGTGGTATCGATCTGACAAGTCTTCGTTAGTTGCCTGGAGGGTATTTGACACTAGATATCTACGCACAATTCCCTTAAATATCAGGCCGGTGGTTTGAGGGCGCGGCACCTGGGAACGAGCATCTCGGAAACGGCGAGGCTGGTCGGCTGTTCGCGTGCTACTGTAGCGAGCATCTATGCAGAGTGGTTAAAAGACAGTGAAACCACGAGTAGGCGTCAAGGAGGTGGACGTCCACGCCTCATCATAGAACGTGGAGGTCGAAGGATTGCACGCTCTAGAAAACAGGATCTGTGGCAGAATACAATGCTGGTGCAGGAACAAGTGTTTCGGAGCACACGAATCACTGCTGTATTACGTTCCAAAGATCGACCCACACGCTGTTAAGCAGGTGGCCAAGATGTTTTGTCTCATCAGTGTGTGTCAACAGTCGGCCGGGAAAATTCAGCTAACGATGTCTTGACACATTCAGTAAAATAGTACTACATTCACAGTTACCATGAATCTTCTACCACGCACCATCTTTTCCAGCCAGACATTAGTCACAGATTTGTGTGGTAGATACATTCGGGGGAACATTTCATATTTCTGAAACCAACTTAATTTGTCTGCCGCGTACTAGTATGAAGTAATGACGTTTCGGACGACGTATTTTCGCCCACTTCGGTTGACAGTTAAGCTTAGCAGAGAGAGCGGACACGTCGCAGCGCTGTTCTAACCCAGAGAGAGACGAACCGCCGGCATTACATACCAGGACAGCACAGAAACTACTTACTCCGGCCATGTGAAGCTTGCAATTCGTCTGGAACTATTTTGGCTGTCCTAGACACGAAGGTTGTCGCTTGTGTTAAACCATACCATACAACCGTCAAAACACATCATCACGTTTAGCAAGAGTAAAGAAATAGTCACGTTAAGGAAACCACCGATTAACGGAACGTTAAGACGTGAATTATAGTTTATTTTATCGCATAGAAAATGTATTTAACTCATAAGAAACTTCGATACTCATATTAACGTTTAGATTTCATGCTGAATTTATGATTTGCGCTATCAATTACCAGATAAAACTGCGTAGAAAGAAACAGATTAATCCTCGTTTTGTCCTCTTTCTTGGATCTTTTACATTCCTTCTAAATTTAGGTTGTCCGAAAATATTTTCAACACAGTTTCTAAATCATTCATTTTTAGCGTCCCTTGAAACTCCAGATAATTCTAAACATTTCACTGTAGACAATGACTCAAAGGTAATTACAATACTTTTTATGTTGGTTTTCCTGCAAGCATACTGGCCTAGTGCATGTGCCAACAGGTTGTTTCGTTTGCATGTAAATAAATGTATAGAATTTATTACTAAAAAACTGAATTTTCATCGCTTTTATAATTTGACGTTAAAACATAACGTGACATAAGCTATCAGTTTGTACGGTTTCGTTGAAATAGTTAGTTATTGTTTGGTGCGTGCACATACATACAAAAATTAAGAAATTTAACACTTTTTGTTTCCATATCGTGGACGAAATGTGTTAAAAATAAATCACCACTGAAATCTAGTCATTAGTTTTTGTGTGAGGCGCGCGTACACACACAAAGATTCCAAAATTTAGATTTCTGGCCTCTGCATAATCGAGAAGAACGTTACTGATCTTGATAAAAAAGTATCGTGTATGTTAACGGATGGTATATGCTAACGCTGTGTTCGTTAATTTGTTAAACTGTGTTCATTAGATTTTGCTTGAACATACATAGCGGTAGTGATATATCGGCCTCCCTGGGAACAGCTGCACATCAGGCTCTATTTCTCTCGCAGGCAGTTTAAGTATATTATGATAATATATTTTATCGATAGACATCTTAGTACCGATAGCTGAACAATATGTAAATTCTTAATGAGATAGCTTCTCTTCATATGCCTTTTGTGTTTGCCGACCTTGGAAGATTATTGTGCAGTTAATTGCAGTGTAAATCTCCGTTCACTAAAGATGTTCATCGAGAAAATACATCGATGTGATGCATCGATATTTCACCATGCTTCGAATAAAAATATTGAAATATATATAAAATCAGTTAATGAAAGTTATGATAGAAAAATGATACAAACGTTAGGAAAGTAGAAAAATGTTACTTTCAATTGGTCTTTTACAAAGGAATTCTTGGAATGTCTCGGATTTCAAAAACAGAAATCCGAAAAGATAGATACAATACAAAGAAAGCGAGGAAACACTGAAAGAACGGCAGTATTTGGGATTCAATCTAATTTGAATTTACAAATCCCAATATTACTTCTCAAAATATGAATAATAATATTTTATTAACCCACTTTCCTTGTATTCTGTTACATTGTTGATTTAAAACTTGTGCAGCTTTCGAAAGAAGTCTTAGTGATGGTACTGAGCTGGCTGCCACAGTTTAATATTAATAAACCATTTTGTACAATTTTGGAATCTGTGGTTTATAATCGGACCATACTTCTAACGGCTTTTTATAAAGCCGGCCAGCCGAGTTCCTCAAGTAGACAGACAGCTAATCACAAATACTTTTCCTCGGTTCTGTTTGATTTCCAGTTTCAATGAACTACTTTGTGATTCATGATTAATTGACTTTCGGGTTATACCGCGTTGTTTATTTCATTACCTGAGCTTTCGGCTGGTATCCTACAGCCTTCGTCAGATATACTGTTTATGTTGCATAGCAACCGTCGCCAAGCATCGCAGAGTAATAGGCCGCTATCTTCGTTGATGTTGTTGGTATTCTTTAAAATTTCTGCTGCCTCTTTCACCCGTCGGGGCCACCACTTTGTGATTATTAGTACAAAGACTGAAATATTTCAATCTTTTGTACTAACTATCTGTATCAGATTTTGTTCGCTTCCCTTCCAGCTCCCTCTTCGTCATATCTTTGATCTTTCGAAAAGCATTTGCACAAGCCATCAGGTTTTCAAAATGTAGTTATTTGAGCCTTTGATCCAATAAGTTCGCGATAGCTAAAGACGAAACTTGTTCGATAGCATCCATCCATTATTGATTTCTTTCAGGGTGAGCTTACGTACTTCCATCACTAGGGGTTCATCAGCCACAATTGTATTGCGTTTTGAGAGCATGCAGTGCACTAAATGGATTATATTACTGCTGGTTTTATTATTTATTCCAAGATATTTCTTTAGTTGTAGCTTCAACTCCAATTAACCTGTTGGCTATTATTTTGTTTACTTTTTATGAGCTCATAGAGCAGGCAAAGGCCTTACACTATACAGACAAGTCTGTGCGAATGTCGTATCATTGAGGTCCACCATACAGTGGCGAGATATTTCACGTAAATTGTAGTTTTTTGTTGTTTTATCCACGTTAAAAGAAGAAAAAAAAGTAAATGTGTTTTGTAGGTGACAAAAATAATGTGTAGCGATAGAATTTCCTGTTTTTGTTTTGTTTTAAAACTAATCCTATCGCGTCGAAAAAAACATGTGCGTTATTCCGATGTATCGAATGAAATACATCGATGCATCGTTAAACATCGAGAGTAAGTGATGCAACGAATTGATCCGATGCATCGAATAGTAAATATCGATGTTATATCGAGCATCACTATCGTTAAGATAATTAACACTAGAACTACATACTGGGGTAGTTATCTACCCTAGGTAAATTTTAAACTACGTTTCTAAGTTAGACAGTGACATTAACGACTGAAGATCTATACCATAATTTAATTCAAGGCTGTAACAATAGGGCGAGGTCGCGAGACCCTTCAGTTTCTTGTTTACTGTGACCGAGTGAAGACGTGAAGCTTGTTTGGGGTAGATACCTTCCCCGGTTTGTAGTTCCCGTTAGTGTATTGTGAAGGTAAGTTATTTTTCTCTTTTTTCTTAAAATAAATTTTATTCACGTATTATAACCTTATTTTACGATAAAACATTAGGTATATAATTTTCGGCAAGCATCAAAAATTGCTAAGCATTGAATTTTTTAGCAAATGATGGCGAAAAGATATAATTTGAGAAGCGTCGATTCACTGGCGGAATCCGAGACGGCAAAGTATCAGCAATCGACTGTATTTCCGATGAAGATGATAGTTTAGAGAGAATGAGGGGTTCGGAGTCGGAAGAAGATGCCGATAATGAAGAAGTAGAACATTCAGATTCGGAGGAAGTAGTTCCCGAAAAAAGGCAGAGACGGGGAAGGTCAATTAGTCGTGGTGCTAGTCGTTCAAATCGCGGTCGACGGCCAAGTATCGTCCATGGTATAGATGGGCATAGATGGTATGCGATACCACGTGAACGATCTCAGCAACGACGAAATCCTCCGACATCGTACTTGCCAAGCCCACTTGGAGCAGCAAAACAAGTCCGTACGCATTTCGAGGCATGGAATTTGCTTTCACCTGATTCTTTGTTGGAGAAGATAGGTCGCACACGAATGGAGAAATTCGAAGATATTTAGAGGCACTCGAAATTGATATCACATCAAATTGTGGAGCCTTTGAATAAGTAGAATGGCAACTTTACTTTTGTTTTTTATATGTATCAAATTTCTCTTTTTTTACATATTTTGCATGACAGAAGCCGAAATATATTATAAAAACGAATATTTCATGGATTTTTATTTGACTTTTCCATAGATCAGATTCCCATTTTTTTTTTTTTTTTTAATTTCAGAGTCCCAAATAAATAGGATTTTTTTTGGCGAAATTTCATGATTGTATTTTTTCTCAAAGATTTATTTATCCTCTTTAAAACCCCGTTCGAAATTTAAAAATCGTTTGTTTAGAAAAATAGTTATTTGTTTTGTTAAATGACGGTTTCACCGTTTCTTAGCACTTTTAGCTATTTAAATCGATTTTTCACCTACTAAACCTTGATAAAATTGAATTTACGCTTTACCATTCTCTTCAGGATGAAAGAAAAAAATAACTCATTTCCTTATAAGTAATATTACTGCTTTCAGACCGATTTTAAGAAGAAAAAAACTCACGGGGTAAATATTTACCCCAGTTTGTAGTTTACAGGTAAAAAAAAATGGGTTTGCAGGTCTAGGGTCAATTATTTTATGTAGTGATAGTGACATTATTAAGTTAAAGATTCCGCCTACCATTGTCTGCTGTGTATGTCTTGGTGATTGCACGAAACTGAGAGAAAATGCACGATCTACGTCATTATCTATTATGTTTTCAGCAAATGATAATAGACGGCGAGTTAAAGTTACCAGCAGGTGCACAGTGCTGCTCTGACAGTGATCCGCCGTGTCAGAGCTCCCTGGAGCCCTCTTTGCTTCCCCCAGAGACTTCCGCCGACCAATAAGAGAGGCCCACCGAGCCGCTGTTAACGCCAAATCGATTGGCCGCAATTTTCTGTTACACGGCACCGAATTTGTTCCGCCAAGATAAATACGGGCAGCTTTCTGATCTCCGGTGATGACCGTCACATAAAAAGTTCAACCCGCACGGCACGGCGCATAGGCGCATTTAACCGGGGATTTAAGTGAATAAAAAACCTCAGATTCAATGTTCCAGCTGCGGTCAGTAAACATTCAGTTAACTCACAGTACTTCATTTATTTGTACGTTACTAAATTGTTAGATGAGAAAAATGTTTTCAACTTGGATAAATTTGAAAATATCACACGGCTAAAGGATTTTAGTAAATGGAATTTGTTATTTTCTTGCAAACACCCGGTTGCAGATAAGCGTTATACATATAAATTTTTTGCTTCATCCTTTGTAAGCTATTTTATCGGCTGTATAGTACCCCTTTATTTGTTGTTTATGTCCAATGGAAAAAAATAGACGATTATATAGGTTATCACAGGAGTGTACGCCGTTTTTATGTAACAGATTTCTGTTATTTAAAAAAACTACACAGTTCGCTCCCAACGATTCATCTTGAAACTTTTAACCACTCTTATTTTTAATCAATTTAATAATATTAATCTCATCTTTTTTTGTTTCCGGAATGATTGTACTGTAATAATCTTCGCCGGAGACTGCTAGTTCCAGAGATATCCCTTACCATCATCGACTATTTATTCCAGAGACAATTTTTTTAAAACCGATTAAATATGCATGAACAAAAAATTCAGATTAACATGCAGAGACAACCTCACATATTCTGCGACTCTTCGACATCTAAATCATTAGAGCCGGTAGAGGGTGGGGGACAAGGAACTGGGAGGAATTCGGCCATGGTCTTTTGAAGGAACGAAACTAGCTTTCTCCCACTGCCATAGCAAAAAGTAGTCTGGATGACGAGAATGGGATTTGAGCTCGTGTTCTCCCGAATGCATTGCCAGAGCGTGTTTTTACACTGTTGTTTTGCGTGCTGACAGGTAATCATGACAGTCGCGAGGAAACGTACCAGCAGCGACGGTATTACACGAGAGGAGTAACAAGAGCTGCGTACAAATACTATCGGAGCGTCCCTGAAAAGTAAGGTGAATTATGTTCTCATTTCTGTAGTGCCTCCAGTGACACGCACTTTTGTGTGTGTTTGTGTGTGTGTGTGTGTGTGTGTGTGTGACACCAAAACACTGTTCTCATTAGAGAAAGGCAAATTGTAGAAGCAGCACTGTCCCAAAAGTGGCACACTAGGGAATAAATGTACACGGTTGTAGTTGTATTGAGGCAACTGTCCACTATTAGATACTAAACCACCCACATGACTCAGGACAAATCACTCTGGAATTGTATGACTTTCCTGTCAGTCAGTACTTGAAACTGCGACTATATATTTAACTGTTTTTCTGGTTTTGTATATGTTCTGTCACATGATTTTACGTTTTCTTTTTATCTAATATACTACGTGTCTCAATATCAACTGGGTAGAAAAGTAAATAAACTCGACTTCCCAACAAGGAAAGATGAGTTGTCGTATAGACTATGGCCAGATACGTTTACCACCACGTATTTCTAGATAAACTGGTGATCCAAAACATAATTACCACCTGATTAATGCAGTGATGGTCCAATTTTGGAACGCAATACAACAGCAATTCGGTGTGGCATGGATTTGACAAGTCTTCGGTAGTTTCATGTAGGTAATTGGCACTAAACATCTATGCGCAGGTCACACAGTTGCCTTAAATTACGAGCCGGTGGTTTGTAGGAGTAGCGCCAGTGAAAGAGCATCTCGGAAACGCCGAGACTGGTCAGCTGTTCGCGTGCTACTGTAGTGAGCATCTATGCAGAGTGGTTTAAGGACGGTGAAACCACGAGTAGACGGCAAGGTGGTGAACGTCCACGCTTCATCACAGAACGTGTAGGTCGGGGCCTTGCCCGCTTTATAAAGCAGGACAGGGGGTGATCTGTGGCAGATCTGACTGCAGAGTACAAATCTGGTGTAGGCACAAGTGTTTCGGAGCAAACGAATGTCAGCTATATTGCTTCTTTTTTTTTTTTTCAATTTCATTCCTCCCAGCTGAACTGGGAGGCGGGCTGCTGGAGAGTCACGGAGACTCTTTTCAGTCTACTAATCTACGGGGAGGGAAGGGGATGGAAGGTCGGCCGTGGCCTTGTAGGGAACCATCCCAGCATTTGCCTAGAGTGACTGAGGAAAACCTCAGTCAGGATGGCCGAACCGGGTTTGACCCCGGTCCTCCCGAATGGCAAGTAGCAGTGCGAAATCGCACTGCTCAAGATATAGCGTTCCAAAGATCGACCAACAGGCTGTTAAGCAGGTGGCCATAATGTTTTGACTCATCAGTGTAAGTGAGCGATAGTGGCGTCGATTTTGGTATCACTGTCTCAATTTTAAAACTAAGCAGGCAGCGGATAAGTTAATTAACAACAATTCAGACCAGGGGTAGTCAACAATTTTTACCTACCACTCACTTTTGTACCTCTGTTAGTGTTAAAATTTTCTAACTGCCACGGTTCCACAATACTGGTGATTTATAAAGTGCTAAAGCAACTTTATTAAATTTATAAACCAGAGTCACAGAAAGTTGAAGCAAAAAATAATAATTACTTAGCAAATACTTTACGTCAGACTTTTACTATATTTTTCAGATTAAATCTTTATAAAAGACTTACTGTAGTTAAAACTATCTATCTATTTATAATTGTCATACAAGAACCATTAAGTCTGTTGAAATTATATTTCATTATTTAATGTATTAATGAAATCCCTGAGGCTGATGCTGTCAAACTAAATACTGACTGTATGTCTCAGTTTTTTAAGGAACAAACGAAGGTCTCCTCTTTTTGAAATAGTCAGATGGTTTATTTCTTTGGCATAAAATGATTAAAAACACTAAAGCCCTGATTAGACGAGATATGAGAGAAGGAAAGGTATCAATAACCTGAATATCATTTTACACATATTTAGATATAAGACAGGCATTTTTTATTTTGCGACAACTTTTCATAAAGTCGAACTTAAGTTTTCTTTCTTCGTTACGTCTAATTCTAACAGTTCTTCTTGGCAAATTTCATCAGAATTTCCAGTTTTTGGTTTAACAGGATTCTTCATCGAGTCATACGCTTTCGATTTCAAAATATGTTTAGATCGTTTTTCCATATCCAATTTATGTTCGTTGAGGTGACTACTGGATCATTCAGTGCCATCTTCTGTAGATAAAATCTCTTTTTAATATATTATAACGAAGTAGAGGAAGTATGTAAATAAATAATGATGCAATATATTGGCAACCTAGAAGCATTTTCTTAAATCCATGAAGATGCAAATAGACATAATTAAATCTCTTGAAATTTTTAAAAAAAGTCAATTAAGATAAAAAAATGAAAGTGCTTTAGTATCGGGAAAAAATCTCGTAGCACTCACAGTGAAAGCTGGAGCGGCCACTGGTGGGTGGTGGGGACAAGGTTCAATACCACCTATTTAGATGTTTGCAAGTAAAATGTTGACACATTCATTTTCTGCTCAATCGTTAGGTTGGTGCGTAATTATTTATTGTAAATTTAAACTTTGCGGTTTCGCCTTTACTTCCACAGTGATAGTAGTATATTGACTCTTGACTGTGTGAAGTTTGATTGTAGTTAAAAAAAATTCTTATAGGTTTCTTATGCATTTCGAAGCTTACAGTTGCTTACTACAACTAAAGGTAAAACAGTAAGCTCACTGGTACCTCAAAATTCTACGACATTGCGTGGCGTTAAATTTTTATGTGAAAGCTTGTTTCATATCAAGGATGTCACGCTTGCTATTTTTTTCTTGGAGGAAGTTAAAAGTTTTTCTTAACCCCTTCCTAGGTACATAGAAGTACATATTTCGTTGCTCTATTCAAAGATAAACTTAAATAACATCAGTAGGCATTACCTGAAACTTCTACGACAACCGTTTCCCAGATAAAAATGCTGCTATTATGTTAATATTGTTTTCAAAGAAGTTTTGTAAGGTAAAGAAATTTGAAAAAAAAAAAACAAAAAAAACGCATCTGACAATGCCACTATCTAGTTTATAAATATCTACTTTTTAAATGTTTTAGAACTAAACTGGTACTATATAATGATAAACACTTTTTACAATTCAGTAACATTGCAGTTTGAGTTAAAGACACATACGGTCAAAAAGTAAACCATGATTACATTGTAACTGCTAATATTATTTTCAAATAAGTTTTGTAAAGTATCGCTTCTGACAAAGCCAATAACTATTTTTTAAGTATATTCTTATTAAATGCTGTACAATTAGACATGTAGTGCTAGTATTCCTACGGATCAGCTAGTTTACAAGAACATTTCGTTTAAATATATGAGTTCCTTGTTGAAATTAAAGAGAAACTATTAGTAGGCTTTCTGGTACGTGAATCATCTGCGAGATGGAGTTAGAGCCGTTTTTTAAGATACCAAGTGCAAAAATTGTTCGTATTTTGCAAAATAGCGTTTTTGCAGGGAAGACAACTATTTAGGCAATCTTAAAAAACCAAATGTTATCTAAATATGAAATTTCCTCAAAATCTTAAGACCCGTTTCCGATATTGCAAATATACACAAGAATTTCTCGTTTAAAGATAAGATTATTACATCAATATCTTTCCACGCCTCATAACCAATATACGCCTTGCACATTTCCAACTCTCTCTTCACCTTTCTTCTGTCTTCCAGCTCCTTTATCATATTAGTAACAAGTTGTGCTTTGCGGTAATTTCCAAAGACATATCTCAGCCCTTCTCTGCTCTCGCTCCAACTTTTGTATTTGATGCCTGAAATGTGGGTCCCATACTACACCACCATATTGAAGCAATGGTCTGACAAAAGTTTTCTAACCCAACTCCTTTACTTCTCGATGAACGAAAGTATGCTTTCTCGGGGATTCAGTTGCGTAAAATCTTCTAGGGCTTTCCACCGAGGTAGCGCGTCAATGTAGGGCGACGTTTCGAAGCCTGCCTCAGGCTCCATCTTCCAAACCTCTAGTCTTTACTTCTCCTTTAGATACCCTCATCACTATTTCGATAAAGTGCAGGATTTTGAATCCTCTTCCTATTACCTATTCAATGTATCCTGTCCAGTTGAGGTTGTTATGAAATGTTATGCCAAGATATTTACATGTCGAGTCTTCAACAAGCAACTGTTTCCCTACCTTACAATCAAGATCAATCTTTAGTTTTTTACCTGTGTATCTAATAAGCTGACTCTTCTTTGCACGTTAAAAACATGTACGAAATTCCGTTTATTTCATACCTTAAAAGTCATCTTTACTCGTTTAGAAAGGAAACACAACGAGCGCTCGAGTCTATGGAAAGCACGTGTGAATGCCAGCAGAGAGAAAGCCAATTCAAAAGAGTCTGCGCGGCTGGCTGTGTTTAAATACAGCCGACGTGAGCATTAGCTCCCCCGCTGCCGAGGCTTGTGAATACTTGATGCCTTGTTTGCAGTGCCCGGCTCAAAGCAAGCCTCCGGAGCCGTGTTATGAGGCCAACCACACTCCAGAGCACCAGCAAGGCGAGACGTCAGATTGCTTTCTAGAACAATGCTGTGGACCCCTAACACATAGGCGACTAATGTTTTACCTATGTGTATATTTTTTTCTCCTCTACTGGTTTCGATCCTCTATGGACTACGATTACGCAACTTCATTTCCTCTTCTTCGTTTTCTCCCTCCATCTCCACTACACTTTCATTCTCTCGCTCACCCTTACTTTTTCTTCCTTCGAGAATACCATCCGTTTCCTGATTGGGTTTTCTTCAGTCAGATCCTTAAAATCTGCAAATTTCCTCTGAGCAGTTCCCTGCCTTCGATGTCTTTCATCCTGATTCCACATCTTATCAGGTCCTGATGGACCTCCGTCACCCATGAAACTTGAGTCTTCCTGTTCCGTTGAAAGTCGAGTATTTTCTTTGCCATTCTTTCTGATTCCATTCTCTTGATGTGTCCATAGAAAGCTAATCTTCTTTTCTTAATTGTGTTTAATACCTTTTCAAACTTATTGTATAAGTCTTGGTTCGATCTCAAACGGAAACTTAATTAGATTCCTGCCAATTTTTTTTTTTGGTCCCAAGATCATCCTTAGAAACTTTATTTCTTTCTTTTCTCTTTCTGTCAGCCAGGGGCGAAGCTACCATAGGGCTAGGAGCTGCAGTGCACCGGGGCCGTCACACTTCAGGGTGCCCCTAAGCGCACCTGAGAGGGTCCTCAAGTGCAGCTCAGAAAGCCCCCAAGTGCAGCTCAGAGGGATCGGGTTTTTTTTTTTTTATCTCTACGGGCCTTGTTAACCTAGATGATACACTACTGCTCAAGGGGCCCCAAGCACAGCTCAGCTCAGGGGGCCCCTACCAGCAACTTGGCAGAGCTAAAAAAAAGGTCGTCCATCTGGTCTGAGGGCCCAAAATAATTTATTTTTTGCACCGGGGCCCTTGTTGACCTAGCTACACCACTGCTGTCAGTGTGTTTCTGGGAACTGTTTCTGCTGTGTATAAACATTCTGTGTATATATGTATAGTATTAATTTGTGGGACATATTTTGTGTAATGTTATAACATGAAAAGTCTAAAATGGAAGTGAAATATTAAATACTGGCCAGACTTAATATTTAGTAAACAAATGAATAATAATATTATTATAGGTTGAATGCTACAGTATGCCACCGACATACACGCGCACAATAAAATGAGACACTAGACCAGCGGCACTCAATCCACGGCCCGCCAACCCTTTCCATGTGGCCTGAAGCAGGATTTTCAGAAATTGTCAAAAAAATTTAACAACGCCAACAGTTCCATTAATCTTAAATGCTTCCTTTAAAATGTGGAGTTTTACTGTACCGTAGGTTATTGCGGTCCATGTTGATACAGCAGCAGCGCTTATGTGGCCCAGGAAGAAAATATGGTGATCCAGTAGATTAGTGGTACGGGTACCCCCAGGGGTACATGGGATTGCTTCAATGGGTACGCGCGGCATTCGCTTCACTAAGATAACTACTGTACTAAGATATCTATACATACTGTATATGTAAACACTATTGGCAAAATATATTTTAAGTCAAACTGTGCGTTTGGGAATTGTGTTACTGCGATATGCTATACTGGGATGGGACACATCATTTCAGCTGTATGGGGCACGCGAGGTTGAGCTCTCTGTTGAAGTGGTACTAAGTGAAAACTAATTGGGAACCATTGCACTAGGCCATACCATCTTTCTTTTTTTGTTTACTTCACCAACGCTACCATGTACCGTGATCCCTCATACCTTCTAAAAGACGATCATTTACTTATTAATCCTAGATGAACGACGCTCTTTTTGATGCAGACCGGAAATGAATAGACTACTGTAGGAACAATGCTGTCCTTTCCTCATCCTGGAAATGTTAGATTTTTGCCTGGTCACTGAAATATTCGTAGCTTTTACAAATCTGGGCTTGTAGTTTATACTCGCTTAAAGACTTGTACATTACGGGTACGGTGTGTAAGTTTCAAGTATTGTGGCTACAGACCAGCTGGAGCATCAGGGTGAGTTGCTGTACTGACCCGTCGATGAGCGGCACCTCCCTCAGGATGCGAGCCGCCGCGTCCAGACGCTCCTGGTCGGTCGCGTCCGTCTGCACGCGGAGGGCGATCGGCACGCAGACTCCGGCGGCGGCCGCCAGGAGCAGCACCAGCAGCACGGCCAGCCAGTGGCGGGGACAGGGCGCGCGGCCCCCTGCAACAGTGCGTCACCAACAAGTGAAACACGAACAGTGAACCTGCCTGCCAAATAAACGATAGCTCCACTCCTACGCAGACTAAAGGAAAAGCAGCGCAAACAAGACAAGCCTGGGGGTCGGACCGTCACGACTACATACACTGGTGAGACAAAACATTATAACAATCTGTCTAAAAGCGCCTTGGTCACCTTTCTAATGTAATACAGCAGCAATTCGACATGTTAGATTTTCAGAAGTAACTGGCCTTTCCATAAGCTTATTAATAGCGCCTTGATCACCTTTAGAATGTAACATAACAGCGAATCGACGTGGTAGATTCTGGAATATATCTGAACTTTTCTCTATGCTTAAAGTTTTTTTTTTTTTTTTTTTTTTTTTTTTTTTTTTTTTTTTTTTTTTTGCGGGTTGGACGAGGTGGGAGTGTGGTTAATGTTTCATGTTTCGGCCTGGAATCTGGGACGACGTGGGCTCAAATCAATGCTCCAGCCTGGATGAATTTCCGTAATTTTCCGAAATCACTCTGGGCCAGTGCATAACTATAACGGTTACACCATAAAAAAACGGAAAGTTTTACTTATTCTTTCGCCGAAAGCTGTTGCAAATACAAACCTTTTAAAAAGACTTGTTTTTTTATCCTAACGGAATTTTACCTACAGCGCCTCGACTAATTCCAAGCGATTTTCGGGATGGTTCCTTCAAAAAGTCACGGCAGAATTCCTTAACACTTCTCCTGGTCCCCAGTACTTCGACACTGATTGGGCGTAAAGCAAAACCGCGAAATTAAAATAATTCCCTTATAGCGATTCTTTTATTCATGATCAGACAGCTTTGTCGAACAAGAAACATATCGTGGATTCTTCAACGTGAAGTGCAAGTTTGGGATTTAGCAAGGCGACAAAAAACAGGATAGTGAAAGTTTTCTATGACTATTTATGCCTTTTGATTTCCATACAACCTCAGATTGTTTAGAAAGCTGAGAAACAGCGTTGATATGACTCAAGTATAGGGCGTAGAGTATGTTGCAAATCGACATTGAACGTATTTAATACAAGATGGAAAGTAGAAATGTAGCCTCGGCGTAGTAAGACTAGCACTGTAACAAGGATAAAAGAGAAGAAAGTAAAATGAAGTAATAAGACAAACGTGACGAAGGATGGGACAAGATTAATAGATAGGAAAATAAAGATCAGGCATGTGACAATACACAATTCGTAATTCTATTACCGAACACTGAATTCTTTATATCTCTGCAACAAGTGCCTTCAAAGGCGAATGGCCGAAGGGCTGAACTACTTTGAAATTACTATATTTAAGGTATTGTGAGGAGGTAATTATGGCCAATATAAGAACCATGTGTGATTTGCGTTGATTTGTAGTGTGTTAATATTTTGTAATGTTGTCCAGCTGCTAGAATGGCGTTAATTGGTTTGAGTCCTCATGTTGGAGGATTTTTTTTTTTTTATGGTTTAATGCGTCATCGATGTCTAGGTCATTAGAGGCGGAAAAGGACTGGAGGAAAGGAACGGATAGGAATTAAGCCAAGGCCTTAAGGAGAAGCCACCTCGGCATTCGTCTCGAGTGATTTTGGGAAACCATGGAAAATTCAAATCTGGATGGCCGGACTCAAATGGATTCGAACCCCCGTCCTCCAGAATGAGAGGCCAAAGCTTGGTGAGATGGTGATTATCGACCACATTGTACAGCAAAGTTCGGAGTTAAGTTCCAAATCTCTCCATGTTACGTATAGAGAAGAGTAGGCCTGACATGGCCTGCACAGAGTTTAACCCTCTCTCTTCTCTCATCTTTCATTCATTCACCGTGTATAACTGAACATACACACATCATAATCATACACAGAAGACAGACACGTGCATACATTTCCATCACTAAGTACATCGAGGTAAAACCGAGTTGAATGTCTCTAGGAAGCCGTACTTACCTAGCTTCCAGCGAGCAAGCCTAGTCACCTAGTGATAGATAAAATCATCACAAGTAGCTATTGTTTTCAGGAGGGGTAATGATTAAAAATAACACCCCCACAACCACAGACGACCGATCTATCTTCTATTACGCATCTCAGTGGGTGAAAACAGTCTTAATATCGTAAATCAACGTTTCCCTACCTTATTGAACTAGAGGATCATTAAAATAATTTCTACAGATTACCAATCCTAACGAAACAGTGATTAATTTAATCCTCAAAGGAAGGTTGCTGTCTTTGATGCTAGCTGGAAGCGTATTTTAATATAGTAATAATATAGCCATATCCTCATATCCTGGCAATGCCAGATTTTTTACTAGTAGCCAAAATATTCATGGCTATTAGATAGTAACAATGTAGCTATATCGTCATATGCTGGCAATACCAAAATTTGGCTGGTCGTTAAAATATTAATGGCTTTTACTTAGTAACAATGTAGAAATATCCTTATATGGTGGCAGTGGCTGGTTGTTGAAACATTCATGGCTTTTATAAAGGTTGATTTATACGCTTTTGGATCACAATCACTTATGCAGAACTAATACTGCATCCGCTGAAGATGCTTCTGCAAAAGAAGTGAAACGCGTACGGGAGAACAATAAATACACAAAAAGAGTCAATTGCTTTGGCGTAATTTATTTATTAATATTATCAGCAATTGAGGAAAATGATCAACAACAACCAGACATTAATACTACATCCGTTTTATGTGAATAATTTTTGCTAACTTATTTTTTTATGATATCTTTAATTAAATTAGAATTAAATTTTTAATGATTATAGCCAGATGGCTTTAATAATTTTTAATAATCCGCTACCTGTCCCGTCTTCACGGACTATAGGTTTAGAAACACTGTCTTAACTGAACACATGGCGACCCGTGAACAGGACTCGTGGAAGTGGGCTGTACTGAGCAGAGGCAGGTGATTAGCACAGTGCTTACGAGTGAGGCGCGGCGTGTTTGTGCGTGGCGCGCAGGATGCGGGGGCTGCGCTGTTAATGGCATATTAACTACCTGCAAGGGCTGCGGCCAGCAAACAACCACCAGCTAATCGGCGCCCTGCTTCCCGCTTCAGCAGCACGCGTTGCCACGTGCCGTGTGTATTTCTCGGCCGCTGTAGCGTAGAGGCTAGAGTACTGGCTCTGTGTGCCGAACGGCTCCACTCCAGGGGTGGTTAAGTGTTGTATTTGTAAATGTCGTGTCCGTACTGTCTCCAATAGAGTCAATAGTTCCGTGAAGACGACCTTAGGCTTGGTAGAAACGTCGGGAAGAAGGAGGAGTACTTGTGACGCATCGTAAATATCATGAAGATATTTACAACAGTGTCTACAATTAGTTGGAGTATATATATATATATTAGGGAGCTTCAATAAACCAGTTCTCACAACCAGTGTTGGAGGTGGCCAGTCTCCCGATGGGCGGCCTGCCAGAGAGACTGAGAACGTGCGCTATTCCGGGAGATCTGGAATTCGGATTACCACTCCGATACCAATACTGGAAAATTCTTTATTAGATGGTAGAGTAGTAGATAGTAGTAATAGTTTAGTAATAATAGCAGAGGTAGACGTACAAAGCGACATAGTGAAATATTAAAAATTCTAACCATAAAGTGGACAGGAAACTGCAAACTCTATACAAAACTATATAAATCAATTATGATAAAATGCGGCATGCTTAGAAAGCTATGATATATGTTAACAGTGAAACAATCATATTGGCAAAACTGTACATAA
>JARYHS010009186.1:251313257-251384695 GCA_031002005.1 Vandiemenella viatica
AGGGAAAGAACGTCTCAAGCCGTCCACCGTCACTGGGATGCTCCCTAGCGGACGGCTGAAGACGTCCTCAGCACTGAACGAGTTAACGGGAGACTAACACAGTTTTTTTTTCCTGAGAGGTCATTAAAGGCACTTGAGGACTGGGGGTAAGGAACAGGAATAAATTTGGCCATGGCTCAGGAACCCTCCCGGAATTCGGCTGTAGTGTTTTTTTGGAAAACCAAAAAAAAACTGAAAGCTGAGTGACCGGACGAGGATTTGAAACCGAACCTTCAGGCCCGTGCTTTACAACTCACCCACCGGTCTATCTCATGACGGAGGTGGTACTTGAATCCTGAACACGAGATTACGTCAATGTGTTACAATCGTAATGATATTTAGGAACTTCACAGTAATATCAAAAGCGAACGGACATTTAGCGGAATAAGCTGACTAAACGATGTGTCTGATCAATAAAGTTAACACCAATTCATTAGTAAAAATTGTTCCCGGATGTTTGGCCGCATAAGTTCTGCCATTCGCGACGTTTCGACAGATTCCTCCGCCGTCTTCATCAGGTGAAATGAAAAGTCGAAGTTGCTACTGCGACGACTGTGGGCGACGTGTGACGAAGATGGTGGAGGAAGCTGTCGAAACGTCGTGTATGGCAGAAGAACTTATCCGACAGAACACACGGGAAGAATTATTATCAGCAGTACGCCGGGAGAGAATCAATTCCCACATTGTCACGCAGGCAGTAGGAGAGTGACTGTGAACGTTCTTGTGGGACACGGGATTCGTGACTCGAGACACTTCGCCCAGAGTGTGGGGCAGTTGCCTGACTATCCCCTGTACATAGAGAACGTCCAGCAGTCCTCAGAAACTACAGGGACACTCTACGACGTCGTCAACGATAGCACCGAAATGGCTGCACAGTTCATTTACCACGTTATCTATTTTCATCCTTAACCTTTGGGTCGGTGGGTACTTTTCTTGGTAAATTTAAACTGCCTCCTTTTTTTCTTGCCGTATTTGTCTTGGGTGATGACTGTGGTTTGTATACGTTCAGTGCAGTGTTGTTATCGGTAATAAATGAGAGGGCCTACTCTTCCGAATCACACCGATGTAATAATAAAGACAAATCACCATCATCTATGTCGTACATTCTCAATGTCCTTACTCCATGCGCACTGCGGAGAGGTTTGAGGTTCAGCCCAGGACTTTGGTGCACAATCTGGTGGCTAAGAATCGTGCACACTCTCCTCTCCTATTTCTTTTTCACCACCATTTCACCATATAAATATAAATAGACCCTACATGTCACTCTGCAGCCACAGTTAACAAGCGCAGTCCATTAGTGTTTCTGTGAACTAGTAACCTCGAGTCTCCCATCGTGCACTATTATGGTTGTATATCGGTAGTTTTGGTGGTGAGGGTATTTTCGCATTTCGTGAAGTGTTTTAAAAAATCTTTGGAATCACCTAGAATTTATTAGAATGTTCTTGAATGAACTCAAATTTTCTTGAGTAATGTTCTAGAATATGACACTTTTTCAAGTTTTTTCAGCTATTAACAAATATAAATAATTTCTGGGCAACATACTCGTATTTAGTGTGTGAAGCGGTATTGACGGGACTTTCCACCGCCATTACAACATGTTAAACGTATCTATTTGTGCAAAAAAAAAAAAAAAAAAAAAAAAACTGGTCAGTTGCAAAAGAAATACACGTTAAAATTAATATAAGCCGCAGTACCATACTGAAACAACTTGCAACAGACATCTGCTTTTTTAAAGTACTAACGGCAATAGAGGTCAGAATCTTTTGAAACTAAACTTCTCTCAGTTAAATTTCTCTACGCTAATTAATCGCCGCATTTCCCCGTTAACGAGCACACAGTTCGCGATCTCAACTTAATTGGCCAACCGCTAATCTGTTTTACCTCTTGTTGCTACGAAGCGACGGGTCTCCCTCACGTCTGTAATCCAAATGAAGGGCCTTTCTTGGCAAGCCATTATCTGCGGAGTCGTCTTTCAGCGGAGAGGAAGACGACTTAAAGTCGAATAATGTGGGTGCATTATTCATAAGGACTACCCGGAGGGGAAGATATTAAATTTCTGCATAATTTAATAGTTTAAACCAAGATTCGAACATGGCGTAATTCATTGCGGATATTTGATCGCTCTCTTCACCGGAACGAAATACAAGCAATGAATCTTCACCCAGGCGGTCTCTGTGGTAGCTAGACTCTCATTAATCTGTCGCTACAGCCATTCTTCGTACATCTATTAATAATTTGCTACTAATCGTTAAGTTTCAGGATTCTCAGGGTTACTTGCATTTACAGTTACACATTTGCATGTGTATTACGAAAATGCTTAAAATTACTTTATATGATACAAAGTAGTATTTAAATAGAACATGAAACATGACCTATAAATATAATAAGACAAGAGTAAAGCCTATTACACGGGCTGTATTCGTAGCTAGTGACATATTGTTAAAGTGCGTACTGATAACCACATCATTGGTTGTGATAAAAAAAGTACCTTTCTACATAGTAAAATCTCGCTTAATGCCTGGCTTTTTCATTGAATCTTCCACAAAAGTTATTGGCAGGTAATTAAATAGACATTGACTCAGATTTCAGCAATAAAATCAACAACACATTTCCTCCTCGCGTAGTTTTTATCTCTGCCCTCAGTTTGTACTACTTGCAATTACATCCACAATACAAATGAGGGAAATTTTTATTGTTATGGAAATATTTCTAAGGAAACTGTAACCAAACCTGGTTGCCCGGACGGGGATACGAACCGCCGTCCTCCCGAATGCGAGGCCAGAACTCTGACTTTCTCGTAAACGTCGCTGTTTCTTACCCACTATCAAAGAATGATTAGGTTATGTTGCACCTGGATTTAGTAACTGTTACGGAGAATACATCCTTGCACGAATTTATGGATTTACTGTTGTAAAAAAAAAAAAAAAAAAAAAAAAATAATAAAAAAATAGCAACGTGTAGATTTAAAAATACTTCGCATTATATTTTTCTTATTTATTATTTTTTTTTTTTTTACACAATAGACAATTGCCTTTTATTTATTTTTGACAATATAATTGTAAATAAAATCAAATGCAATTATTTAGTATCATCTAAACTTTCTCTGTGTTTTAGTATACTTATCTGTTTGTTATAGTCTGTCAAAAAAAATCTTAGGTTATATTGTCACTTGTTTCCAGTAGTTGACACTGTAAAGATCGAATACCCTTCTCCTTACATTGATTTCTAGTCGTGGTAAATAAACAAAAAGCGACATATAAATTTGAATGTACACGTCGCACTACAATGAGTTTTAATCTCTGCGTTGCATTATAATTTTTCGCGTTCTTGTTCTGTTACTTCCGGAACAAACATTTGCCTTTCGGAAAGCATCGCATTTACACTTCCTTTTAGCAATATAAGCGCAAATAAAATCAGACTCAGTTATTTATTTCGAATTTCCGGTTAGCCTATCAGCGCTGTGGTGGCAAACAGTGTAACCAGCACTTCGGGTATTATCGTGATTCGCTGACGGTAGCCGATCTATTGAGGTGAACAGTCTTCAGGCTTGACGCATTCTATTAAAGAGGATTGTAACTACAATAAAGTTTACACATTTGAGATATTTATCTACAAATTAGTTTGAGGCACTATTAAGGACCTACTACAAAGGAATACAACTGTTTTATTTAAAATTCATGGTTGTTTGTCTCCCTGCCTGTCTGTTTGGACGAGCCGGATTCAAGCAAAAACTGCTGGCCATATGTTTATGAGATTGTGAACACTGTACGGGTCCTAGAGCCGGGGTTAAAATGGAACGTTTCATTTTAATGAATAGGCGAAAGCATGAGGAAGGTTAAAATTTCCACAGAATTATTTCTTCAAAACTCAGTGGCCAAATTCCTTCCCGTTCCCTGACTGCAGGCCTTTCCTGCCTCTAATGACCTCGACGTCGACGAGACGTAAAGCTATAAGCAAAAAAAATAGTAATAATGCATTTGGGAGCAACGTTATTGATATTCCATGATGAATAACCCAAATAATTATTATGGCCCCGTACAGGAGAATCACGAATCCACTACATGTGTGTAAAGTATGCACATGTTCTCTGGCTGGTTTTATAGCGAATAAGCTGAGTTTTCTGTGTAGTACAATACCAGCAGAAATAAAATATTTTTGATAAGGGTTTGGAGACGGTGCTGACACCCCAAAGCTGTGTTCTTTATTGTTAATTACATACACCATAAATAAATACACAAATAAAAAACAAAAGGTTAATTATGAATATAAGGTGGGGAAAGAATTTCTTGCTGAAGACTTGAAATGTAAATGTCTTGGCATTACATTTAATAACAAGCTTAACTGGGCAGGACACATTGGACAGGTGGTAGGAAAAGGTTTCAAAATCCTGCACTTGTTGGAGAGAGTGATGAGGGGATGCACGAGAGAAGTAAAGGAATTGGGTTACAAAAATTTGGTCAGACCATTCCTCGAATATGGTAGTGTAGTATGGGACCCACATTTTGAGTATCAAATACAGGAGGTGGAGAAGCTGCAAAGAAGGGCTGCTAGATTTGTTTCTGGAAATTATCGCAGAATGCAATCAGTGACGGATATGATAAAGGAGCTGGAATGGGATTCATTGCAAGACAGGAGGATAATGGGAGTGTACAGGGCGTATACTGGCGATGAGGCACGGAACGATATTGCAGTAGGTATGAAAAGTAGTTTATGGAAGGGGAAAGATGACCATGACCACAAGCTGGCACTCGATTTCAGGCACAAGGGTGTGGGAAGATTCTCTTTTTTAGGAAAGAGTGTCAAGGATTGGAATGACTTACCGAAGGAAATGATGAATAACCTACCGAAAACGTTAAAAGAATTTAAAGTTAAAATTTGTCGAGGGCAAATGTAGGTGAGTGAAGGATAGGGGGAAGTTGGGTGTGTAGGGAAATTGCCAACGGAGCGTGTGCTCCATTGCAATTAAATTAAAATAAAAATTAAATACTGGTTTTAATTATTTGAAATAAACAGAATGAAGTTGACTATGGTGGTGTACTTTGGGACCCACATTTTGGGTATCAAATACAGGAGTTGGAGACCGTACAAAGAAGAGAAGCTAGATTTGTTAGTGGGACTTATCGCAGGACCCAGTCAGTAACTGATATCATATAGGAGTCATTGGAGGAAAGGAGGGGAATGTACGAGGCATATGTTGGTGATGGAGATTGGAGGGACATTGGTCGAAGAATTATGAATAGTGCATGGAAAGGGAAAGATGACGATGATGACAAACTGGCACTTGATTTCATGCATAACGGAGTGGTGTAACAGCCCTCATTCCTGAACTTTAAATAGAATTGTATTTAATGAAGTATTTGTAGTGAGCTAAAGTTTGCTTGAATATGATCTGGTATGTTTGTTTCACAATTTCTTGTAAATCAGTGTATATAGACTTTGTTTTATGAGAAGAAATTATTTAAAGGCCATTTAATATGTTTGAGGACAGAATTGTGCAAGAGAATTGCTTAAATGTGTGTAATTCCAAGTATTAATGCAAGTTACGATGTCTACAGGACAATTTTCTACAGTTTAAAATGATTTCTGCAAATAATTTTGTGTTTAAATATCTTTAATTTCAATTTCTGAGTGTTTTGTAATAATGTTAAATGATTAAGTATTTTTTCTGATTGTTTTTAATATGTTTAATTGTTTGAGTAATTGTTAATGTTCGAGAAATATCTCGCGGAAGTCTTTGAAGAATTGCAGAAATTTCGATAGAGCCTATATAACGAAATCAGCAAAAGGACAGAGTTAGTTTACAGTTAAGTTTAACACAGTTTCACTTTGGAACTGCCAAAGATTGCGTCATTAGTATCTCTGGATATTGTATCTTTGCATGCAAACCATATTGCTGACGTTGTTTTGAACATAAACAAAAATCTTAAACTGAACATTATGGTGGACTATTTAATTAATTACTATATTAATTAAACCACCAAGAACCTGACAGTGGGAATTTTTTCTTTTATGGGTATGAGTGTCAGGGATTGGAACAAATTACCAAATGAAGTGATAAATAATTTTCATAAAACGCTGAACGAATTTAAAATTAAAATTTGTAAATCGCAAAAGTAAATGGGCGAGGAATTTGACACTCAAATTATATAAGCTAATTAAAAAAATTAAATAGAAAGGAGTAATTAGTCGACAGGGAATTGCCACCGAAGGCTGTGCTCCACTGGAATTAAATTAATAATTTATTTCGCAAAGGATATGAAGTTCATAGAAGGGTTATATGCATTGATTCCAAAGCATTCTAAGCAAATTGTTGTAACCTTACGTAAATTTTTTATATATATATATTTATTTTATTTATTTAAAGGTTTATTTAGCCTGGCAAGATTAGGGCTGTCAAGCCTTCTCTTACATCATAAATAATATACACCTTACACAAACTGACAGTATACAACACTTATATAATATTTGGTCTAAATTAAGTTCAAGACTAATGCTAAAAACAAAAAAAAAAACAAAAACAAAAAAACAAAAACAAAAAACAAAAAAAACTTAATCATATTTATGAGAAAAAAAAAACTAACTAAAATCTTAATACACAGACGGAAAAAAAAAATCCCAACACCAAGAAAAAATTATTGTAGAGTAATGAAATTTGGACAATGCATTTGTCAAGTTAACATGTTTAATTGATTAAATTTTCAAGATCACAGGTTAATTTAAGCTCAAGAAAATGCATTTCAAATGTGAAATACTGTTAAATTAATAGCCGGTGTAACCTCCAGAATTTTGAATGCAAGCCTGCAAACGTGAATGCATTGTGTCATACAGGTTTCGAATGTCACTTTGTGGTATGGAGTTCCATGCTTGTTGTACTTGTGCTGTCAATACTGGGACGGTCAGTGCTGGCTGTGGATGATGCTGGAGTTGTCGTCCAATGATATCCCATACGTGTTCAATTGGAGACAGATCTGGTGATCTCGCAGGCCAAGGTAACATGTCGACACTCTGTAGAGCACGTTGCGAGACAACAGCGGTATGAGGGCGAGCGTTATCCTGTTGAAAAACTCCCCCTTGAATGCTGTTCATGAATGGCAGCACTACAGGTTGAATTACCAGACTGACGTACAAATTTGCAGTCAGTGTGTTTGGTATAACCACAAGAGTGCTCCTGCTGTCATAGGAAATTGCTCCCCAGACCATGACTCCAGGTGTAGGTCCAGTGTGTCTAGGCCGCAGACAGTTTGGTTGCAGGCGTTCCCCTGGCCTCCTTCTGACCAACACTCGGCCATCACTGGCACCAAGGCAGAACCTGCTTTCATCAGAAAACACAACAGATCTCCACTCCGTCCTCCAATGAGCTCTGGCTTGACACCACTGGAGTCGCAAACGGCGATGGCTTGTAGTCAGTGGAATGCACGCTACAGGGCGCCTGGCTCGGAGCTGTCCTTGAAGTAACCGATTTCTAACAGTTCGTTGTGTCACTGTGGTACCAACTGCAGCTCGAATTTCTGTAGTGCTGCCATTCATGAACAGCATTCAAGGGGGAGTTTTTCAACAGGATAACGCTCGCCCTCATACCGCTGTTGTCTCGCAACGTGCTCTACAGAGTGTCGACATGTTACCTTAGCCTGCGAGATCACCAGATCTGTCTCCAATTGAACACGTATGGGATATCATTGGACGACAACTCCAGCATCATCCACAGCCAGCACTGACCGTCCCAGTATTGACAGCACAAGTACAACAAGCATGGAACTCCATACCACAAAGTGACATTCGAAACCTGTATGACACAATGCATTCACGTTTGCAGGCTTGCATTCAAAATTCTGGAGGTTACACCGGCTATTAATTTAACAGTATTTCACATTTGAAATGCATTTTCTTGAGCTTAAATTAACCTGTGATCTTGAAAATTTAATCAATTAAACATGTTAACTTGACAAATGCATTGTCCAAATTTCATTACTCTACAATAATTTTTTCTTGGTGTTGGGATTTTTTTTTCCGTCTGTGTAGTATTCGTGTTTAACTAGTTAATAATTTAATGGTATAAACTAATGCTAGTGGAAATTAAAGAAGTAAACGGTACAAACTTAATACTAGTAGGATGAAGGAACAAGACACAAACTAACAATAGGGAAGGCGGAATAAACAGGCGGAAACAGTATAAATCAATATGATTCAAATCTAAAATTAAGTTAAGCCTGGAAGGAGAGGTCTTTTATTTCGAAATTTACTTGAACTGTATGTCGCCCCACGTGATTGTCAAATTGCCACGCCAAATGAGGAAAGAACGCAGTTTTTTTTAAAATAAAAGGTGGGTGATAAAGTATCTTTGAAAATAGTCACTATTCGCATAGCTTAAGACATGAAAAATTAATTTCCTTAGCCGACGCCCATGAATATGCACAGCCCTACTTACTAAGGATAAAGTTTAACTTTAGCTCGGTGATTCCTATCACTCCTGACACGCGGAAGGTTATTAATGACAGAATCTCTGGAGTGTGTAACTTGTAAACTTAACGTCCACTGGTGCCACGTGGAATATTACAATCAGCAAAAAGTAGGCAATAATTAAAAACGGCTTATAATATACCATCAATAAAACTTTTTTTTTTTTTTTTTTTTTTTTTTTTTTTTTTTTTTTTTTTTTTTTTTGCTTATGGGTTTACCCCTAATCGATATCGACGTCATTAGACGCGGGAAAGGACTAGGGACAAGGAACAAAAAGGAATTCAGCTCTGCCCTTTTGAAAGGACTATTACGCCATTAGGCTGCTGTGCTTAATACAAACGACAGAAAACCGAAATCCAGATGGCCGGCCGTGAATTTGCACCTGTTTCCTCCCAAATACCAGGTCCGAATGTTACCGCTCACCTGTAGCAATCAAACTCAAAACAATAAGACGCTAACTATGGCATTCAGAGTTTAATGTGTATAGAGCTATCTAAATTAGCTTAAAATCATTTTTGGTATTACTACGCGAGCGGTCCGGTGGCTCAGTGGTTAATGCGTGTGACTGGGGATCGACAGGTCCCCGGTTCGAATCCCTGTCTCGACGGGGACTTTCATAGACCCTTAACCCGACCTTCACCTCTGGCAGAACGTGCTTTGTAATGTGAAGTACACCGGAACGGCTTTCATTAACCTCGGAACCTTCACGAATTAGTGCTGGAGTATTGCTATTGGTACAATTGATTTTTCGTACATACGACCAAAATTTCTTTGGGTTTTCTGCGAGACTCTTAGAGAGAGAGTTGGAATGAAAATCGTTGAAGGCCTCGCGCATTACATTCTTAATACCTCCTCTTAACTCAGCTAAGGTTTCTAAATCGCTGCGACACTCCTTCCTTCTTGAGCGTGCGTGTATCCTCCTTTGTTTTTTGAGTAATATTTTGACTTCGCATGTGTACCACGGTGGAGATAGTTAAATGACGGAAATAAATCTTCACATGCTGCCTTGTGTTCGGTGCCTTATTTTAATTGTGACTAATGATATGAATGAAAGGCTACGTGGATTGGTTTGGAACCCTTCCCCCCTACTACGTAGCCTAGCGTAGCTTTCTACCCACCCTCTCCCCCTATACTGAACCACGTAGTTTATGGACGCTCCCTAAGTGATATGATAAAGGAGCTGGAATGGGATTCACTTCAAGAAAGGAGGAGGGGGAAGACAGTGCTGGGAGTGTACAAGGGATGGAAAGATATTTGTGTAAGAATTAAAAGTAATGCTGGGAAGGGAATAGATGACCATGACCATAAGCTGGCACTTGATTTCAGGCACAAGGGTGTGGTAAGATTTTCTTTGGTAGGTAAAGAGGTCAGGGACTGGAATAAATTACCAAGCAAAGTGATCAATAATTTACCAAAAACCCTGAAAGAATTTAAATTTGCAATTCGTGTGGAGCACAGTTAGGCAAGAAAATGAAGGGAAACGATGTAAAAGCAGTCAAGTTAGAAAATGAGGTAAACATGTAGTCACTAACTATGCGCTAGGCTAGAGGATGTTGTGTGCTTTGGCCGCCTCTCTGCAGGAGTGCCGGCTACCACTCAGGTGACAAAGGAAGCCCCTGGCAACAACACCTGTAAGCATCAGCTGAGGTCAGGGGTGAAAGGTACCACGCGCCTCGTATTAGCCCCTAACGCGGACATATGGAGCCTTTTTATTGATATGGAGACGAGTCGGAAATTACGAACGTAAAATTTTGATCCACTTCTTCCCATACTTGCAGGCACATATACTCAGTCATCATCATTATCATTTGAACGTTTCCACTTTTGGGTCCGAATCCCCGTCCGGCCATCCAGACTTGAGTTTCCGTGGTTTCCGCAAATACTCCAGGCGAATTCCTTCCCGTTCCTTTCCCACAGTCCATTCCCGCCTCTAACGACTTAGACGTTGACGAGTCGTAAAGCCAGGGAAAAAAAAAGTTTCGGGGGCAGTTCGACACATCCTCGTTCGCGGCTGGCTTACTATGTATTATTCGATCTATTATCGGCACTAAAACGACTGCCTTTAAATGGGTTTTATTCTGGTATCTCAAGTTACACCAAAATGTAGCATATACAATTATACTCCTCGGATTAAGAGCAGTACATTGATTGAAACTCCATGAAAATCCGACCAATAGCTCTGGCATCAAATGTATTCAACGCTAAATATATATTAATTTATGGACAGTAGTTCCTTAATTGCTCGGCTTTCAACAACATCAAACTTGTCCTGTTATACTCCTCGTTGTCCGAAACATTACCAACATTCGACGAATATTTTTTTGTCAGTTCAGCTAGAATTGAAAACTAATTTCAGCATATTTTTTATTAGTTTCACAGCTTTGTGAAAAGTCGAACATTCCGTCATTTATTCATAGGACTACGTATTACGTTTGGTCTGAAACGGCTTTAAAAAGAAAATCGCTTTCAACCAAGGAAACATAGAGACAGTGATATGCTGTTTTATTTATTTTTTCCGTTGCCGTATCAAGTTGAAACGTATTTTATTCCCGGTATCGTTGGCTTCTTAGTGCCTAAACCCTACGAAAATCAGTAGTGTAAATAATTATGTTCATTCATTCGAGGCATTCACTCGTTTGCGAGTATACAATATCTTTCGACTTTTTATCTATGAGTCTTTAAGTGGCTAGAAAGACCACTTTTAGAATAGCAGGGTTTCCACAGTAATGGCGCACATCAGCAAGAGATCGTGGTGGAACGTCTCTTCTCAACGTCTCCTGTTCCTTCCTACGATTTCTTTTGTTTGATCCTAATTTTCGTCGTTACTCTTGAGAATGCTGTGATACCTCGTGAACCATTTGTCGCCATGCAGATCGATTACAGGCTTATCGTCCCAGCTGTACGTATTTATCAGGCGTTTCTTAAGATTGACTTTAAGTCCAATGTCGTATCATTTCACTTGTCCTCCTGGCCGTTTTTTAGTTGGCGAATAGATTATTTGTTTTTGAAGGCGACTGTTGGACATTCTGATGACGTGTCCAACCCATCGATGTTGCTGCTTAATTATTACTGCTTCAATGCTTGACGTACCTGCTTCTTCTAGTATAATGGCTATTGTTCTCAGACAGCGTTGGTGATACTTCTCCAGACATATTAAGTGTCCTCTGTTGGTAGTCCAAGTCTGTCTACCGTAGAGTTGGTATTACAGTGGTACAGTAAACGTTGATCTTTGTCCGAGCACAGATGTAATGATTGTCAAATACTCTCTGTAAGAGATGGTCGTAAGCTGCACTAAACATCTTATTCGATTCTGAATTTCTGTATCAATATTTTCCTTTCCTGAGATATGGCTACCGACGTAGGCAAAATGTTCCACTTCCCGCAGAGTTTTTCCTTTGACTACAATAGTTAGGAGCCACTATGTTGTAGTTTGGTGATGGTTGGTAGAGGATCTGCGTCTTGGTAGCATTTAGATCTAGGCCAATTGTCTAGTAAGCTTCTGTAAATACATTTTAAATTGTAATTCTTCCTTCGAGGTAGCCATAACAACAGTGTCATCTGCATATTGTCTGAAGTTGAGGTTACTTTGGACTTGACTCGTAGTCTGTTAGGATTAAATTGTATCCCGTCAGTTCTGTGTATAATATCCACACCCTATGGTGTTTTGTCACTTATAAGATAAGGCAGAGTTCCCACAAACATTGAAAACTAGTAGAGCTACCGGCGTTGCCCGGTATGATCTTGTTCGATTCTCACAGTAAATATTGAAGTTCACAAAAGAGGTCAGTTTTTTGCACTTGTGAATCAAATTTCATGTCAGTCGCTCCATTTTCTATAAATATTTAAACGGTTAACCCAGTCTTAGCAGAAAAAAGATGGCGTTAGCGTTGATTTATTCCTGCAATATTTTTAGCTTTCCTATCAGGACAATGTGTACTACGCTTCTTCATAATAATTACAGCGATTCGTGCAGCAGTAAAAACAATTATATTTTCAGCAAATGTGGTAAAGACAGAATCACTCAACAATAAATTACAAAAACACTATTAACACTAAAGGTTTAAAACAGTTCACTTTCATATTCGTATCCATCATATATGTCTCACTTACTATCAACAGCGAATATAATTTCACTTCCAAACATCAGAGATTGTAGCTGTGCTGGCTGAGATAGTAGCTTCAAAAAGCAACAATTTTCTCGGATGGTTCTACACTAAAGGTTTTAACCCGTTTATTTCACATTCAAACTCATCAAATATGCATTAATTACTATGAACAGCGAATATAATTTCTCTTTCAAATAGCAGAGACTATAGCAGTGCGACCTCAGATAGTAACCTCAAGAAGCAATGAAGATATCGAAAGATTTTTTCATTACGTTATTAAAAATAATTTACATACTTTCCACTTTACGTAGCTTCCTCTTCGCTTTCAATACGGCCATCTATGGGGTTTAAGGACTAAAAAACCAAAATTTAAGAAAGGAAACGCTACATGCGATAATATGGCTATTATTTTTTTTACGGTATATGACGTATGCATCGTATTCATCTTTGGTGTTTCAGGCAGTAAGTACGTTCAGATTTTCGTTTACCACTCCGGCGTTATGTTACGCTGAAGGATAAGATATACCAAAAAATTCAGTTGAGATTCTAACCTTTAAAACGTTGGAAACTCCATCGAAATCTGCGCAGTAGTTTTCAATTTTTTCTGGGACTAATATATCCGGTTTTCGTTCTATAGATATAGATAGAATATGGTAGGATGCAGAACACACCCCTGTTTCACACATGCAGTGATCTGGAAGGAGTTTCCTTGTCCACTTCTGGTAATAACAATGGAATTCATGCTGTCGTGTAGTAGCCTAAATATTCGGATATATTGGGCAGGGCACCCAATTAAAGCTAAGATAACTACATACGATTTCATTAGTAGTGGTAGTTTTTTGCGTGAATTTAGGGAAACAAAATTCAAGTTTCTTCTCGCAGTTGAGATTAACCAATTGTTTTTATATAAGAATCATTGATAATTTTTTATTGTAAATTATTCATGTATCTTCCCAGTTTGAGCCCTTTATCAGATAATTTGACATGACAAAATTAACAAGGACAATACTTCCGAACACTGCCTACAACGAAATGGCAGAGACTGGTGCTGTGATGATGTCGCGACTTGTTCTATATGTCTTCACCATCCACAGCAGGGTGTTACTTCGTTGCTGGTTTACCATTCGCTTCAATGTCTTCTTCATCGGCGCTCGTAATGAACATCTCGCACCCATTTTATAAATCTGTGCACCAATATCCGTCGCTCACCGCGTTCTCTTATAAGTACAGTACATTACAACATGTCTCCACAGAGCCCCCTACAAAAACTGTACGACCACACTGTACGCTCTCTCAAATAAATACCTAGAATTTTCCGACAGCAAAACAAATGTTTGTGTAGACATAAAAATTGATTTTATCGCCTTCCAAACAGGCCCCATCTGATGCGATACACTCATGCTCACGAATACCACGGTGGACGAATGCAGCTGAAGGCGCAAACGTTTTTACATTTCGATTGATATTGGCAGTAAACACATTTTAGAGTAGAAGTGAGTAACAGCATTTCCCAGATTCTGCGCATTGAAATTTAAAATCCTGGAGTGGTACAAATTTAAAATTTAATCTAACTATGACGGAGCGCACGCTACGGTGGAAATTTCCTACATATCCACTTTCCGCTTTCTTGTACCCGCCTACTTTTGTACTCGACGAATTTTAATTTTAAATTATTTCAGCGCTTTTGGTAAATTATCCACCACTTTATTTCAATCCCTTAAGAAAGAAAGAAAATTTTGCAGTTCATTTATACTTAAAATCGAGGGCCAGGTTGTGGTCACATATATATATATATTTTTTTTTTACGTGCACCAGTCCTAATTCTTCTACCAATATCTTTCCAGGCCTCATCACCAATATAGGCATGGTACACTCCCATCACTCTCTTTACCCTCCGAGTGGTTCCTGATTCTTCTCTTATTTATTTCGTTTTAAATGCCTTTCAAAAAAAAAAAAAACACACACACAAAGAATTATTAACAACAAACTAAAATGAACAGAGGAAAATAGTACCGTGATCCACAACAAACAACAATTGTTGTTTGGTCAGCGTTGCGGTTGTCATTATGAGGTCTTCCAAACTGGGGGTTGCTGAGTAATCTTACAGGAGTCTGGTTTTCTGTTTTGTTAAAGCGATCACACGAGCACTATAACTTACATTAGATTTTTCACGTTCATCGCACATTCTGTATCTTATTAAATTAATTAAATTTTACTTCTTTTTAGTAAGTACTGACTCGCACTTTATTAAAACAGATATTTTAAACCTGTTTTCTCTAATAAATCTTTTTTGTAATTTCACCAACGTCATCAGAGTTCTGCCCAAGGAATGTTTTCACATGGCTGTCCTCTATGCTCCTCTGTCTTCTTCCCTTCTCTTCATGTCCGTGTAGTTGCCGTTTTCTCTGATGTTATCTGTAATTTTGTACCTCCTTCTTCCCCTTCACTTTCCTAGTCCTTCAAGGCGTCTCTTAACAAGCACTCCCCTCTGAGCAAGTGTCCCCTACAGTTCTTGTTTTTTCTTTTATTACTTGCAGTAGTTTTCTCCATGCACCAACCGTTTCCAGCCCTTCCAGATTAATTACTTTATCATCCAGCCTATCCTCTCCATTCTCCTCCACATCCCCATCTCAAACGCTTCTAACCGGTTTTTCATCTTCTCGCCTCAGTGTGCACGTTTCTGCCTCATAAAGAGCCACACTCCGTACAAAACGGTTTCCAAGTATTTTCCTGAGAGCTGTCACATTACTGTAGGCTGGCCCCTTCAGTTAATTAACATTTTTTAATATTAAATTTATGTTATGTATTGCCAAGGATCGAATGCTATGTGTATCGGTGACTTGCGAGACTTACGATCGATCAGTGTGTGCAGTCGAGCGGAAGGAGAAGGTTGGTTGGTAACATGCCACCGTGTTCGCTGTAGCTCGATGTAAGTCTTGGCAGGAAATTAATAAGTGGTTTGTGTCAAAGTGTCTAGGTTAGCGTGAGATACTAATTACGGGCTACCGCGACGGTAAACCGATCACACAGAAGAAACTACGAGAGTGGCGGAGAGTTGGTGAACTGTGTTAGTATAAAACAGCTACGTGAAAGTGATTAATGTGTTGCTTTTCACTCTTAAGAACCTTCATCTACGGATTATAGTTACTACCAGTGACTTTACTTGAATGTACTTTTTTTTCCATTGGTGGTCGAGTACATTGTGCAGTACAAAAACTGTGAATAAATCTTTGACTTGTGTTCCTTATACACGTGGGGTTTGTTTGTAGAAACATTTCAATATACAGGGTGTTACAAAAAGGTACGGCCAAACTTTCAGGAAACATTCCTCACACACGAACAAAGAAAATATGTTATGTGGACATGTGTCCGGAAACGCTTACTTTCCATGTTAGGGCTCATTTTATTACTTCTCTTCAAATCACATTAAACATGGAATGGAAACACACAGCAACAGAACGTACCAGCGTGACTTCAAACACTTTGTTACAGGAAATGTTAAAAATGTCCTCCGTTAGCGAGGATACATGCATCCACCCTCCGTCGTATGGAATCCCTGATGCACTGATGCAGCCCTGGAGAATGGCGTATTGTATCACAGCCGTCCACAATACGAGCACGAAGAGTCTCTACATTTGGTACCGGGGTTGCGTAGACAAGGGCTTTCAGATGCCACCATAAATGGAAGTCAAGAGGGTTGAGGTCAGGAGAGCGTGGGGGCCATGGAATTGGTCCGTACAGTACAGTACATACTAACGAAACTAAAATGAGCTCTAACATGGAAAGTAAGCGTTTCCGGACACATGTCCACATAACATATTTTCTTTGTTTGTGTGTGAGGAATGTTTCCTGAAAGTTTTGCCGTACCTTTTTGTAACACCCTGTATATATGTATTGATTCTACCTTAGTCAGCCAATGGCCGAGATTTAATTAAGTAAAAAGAAGTCTTATTGTCCTTCCATTAGGTGGTCGATATACGAACTTCAAAGGTGACTAATTTGTGGGTCGGAAACGAAAAGAACTATTATTTATCAATCACATATCAATATGTATTCGAGAGAGCATTGTCTACTCTTCAAATTAATAGTCACCTCTTCCTATTAAACGCTTCCTTCGTTACGGCAATGCGACTTTTAAACTCTTGGTGGAATGTCAAGTCTTCAGTGATTGTGCTTCCAAGATATTTGAAGGATCTTACTTGGCTGATATCAGTTAGTCCTATCTTAATATTTATTAATATTTTTTATAATTAAAAACATGATTATCTTGTATCACTTTTTAGTGGAGTTAAGTTATAACTTTAAAATAAATCGACAAAAGTGAACTTCAAACGAACGTTGAAGTAACATATGACTTGATTTTTTCTTACGCGAAATATTTAATTTAATTTAATTAATTGCAATGGAGCACACGCCCATCTTACCCCTATCCTGCACCCACCTACATTTGCCCTCTACAAATTTTAACTTTAAATTCTTTTAACGTTTTCGGTAAGATATTCATCATTTCCCTTGGTAACTCATTCCAGTCCCTGACACCCTTACCTAAAAAAGAGAAACTTTGTAGGTATCAAGAGGAAACACGAACATTAACATTTCTTAGTAAAGTTGTTGAATATGTTGCCTGCATGTTTTAGCATACTTAATAGGCTCCTTGTATTTGCCACTCTTCAGTTTATGCTATGACATCGGAGGCTGTGGTCTCCGCTATTTGGTTTGCTGATCCTTTGGTAGCGAGTTTTGCTTGTAGCCGATTGCATCGCGAGGTAGCAGGAGGGGTGAATGATGATGTGTCACGAGCTGGACCGGCTGAAGGGTGGGATCGCAAGGTGGCCACCGCAGCAGTCTGTCGATTTGTCCGCTGGCAGTGAAAGATGATCGACATAACTCGCACTCGAACCGGGGACCTATCGATCACCTTGTCGATACATACGGTCGAGTTTCCCAGCTCGCCTGCGTGAAGTGCTAGTTCAGACTCGAATGACCCATCTCAATGCCCCCGACACCTGTTTTGCCCGCTTACTGGTGTCCGGCGCCTTACACCGAGTTAGCTGGTTCCAGTCTTGGCAGTGGACTTAGCCGGCAGGGTAGGAGATATTCATAAACCCTTACCATCAGATTTTGCACTAAGGTAATGGGTTAAATAGCAAAAGTAAACGTTTCCGGCCTCGGTAGCGTAGGGGCTAGAGCACTAATTCCACGTGCCAAAGGTCGCCGGTTCGAGTCCGGCCACGGGCATGGGTATTTAAGGGTTGTGTCTATGAATGTCGTGTCCGTCCCGTGCTGCGCCAAATCAGCTGGAAAAAAATCATCAGGCTGGCTGTATGGCCTAAGATGCCGATAGCCATTAAAAAAAAAAAAAAAAAAATATGCATAGTGTGTATGGAATTATGGCATGCCACACTTTTGATAGCAACCCTTCGATAATTCATTGTGCATAATACTAATTTTAGAATGGTAATAGTCGAAATGGAACGCACTGTTATTGGAAGTGGAAGGTACTTACGTCAGCCACAAACTTATGTCACGTCACAATTAGGCATAATCTACATTAGAAAAAGTGGTTGTCTTTTGGTACAAGAATCATAATATTTATTCTTTTTATTTTCTTATAGAACTGGTTTGCTTTAAGTGGTTAAGGCGAAGGACTGGAAATCGAAAAGTTCCCGTTTCGAATACCTGTCACGACAGGGATTTTCAAAGGCCTTTAACACAACCTTCACCTCTGTAACGTGAAGTACGCCACAACGCTTCCGTGGTTCAGATGGCACGTTAAACTGCATGTCCCCTGTACCCGGTAGGATTGCCGGGTTACATTAAGGTGACTGCGACAGGGGCGGAATTTGCAGGTAATAGAAACCCAAATACCAGGTCATTACGATCACATGAGTTTTTTTATTACTGTGGATTTTTTATTTCGTAAAATTCTATAAAAATAACTGTAGAAAATGGCGAGTGAACACGAGTGTAACCTCCTCCAAAGCCTGAAGTTAAAAAGCGATTACAAGAATATTAATTTGAATTGGATGATCGAAGTCACTTCCAATTTTTTGAAATGACAGTCAGCTAATAACAAACGCAAAAAGCTAGATGAAATATAATTTTTGGATGATTTTTATGGCTTTACGCCTCGTCGACGTCGAGGTCATTAGAGGCAGGATGGGACTGTGGACAAGGAACGGGAAGGTATTCGCCCATATATTTTTGAAGGAAGCATCCCGGCATACGTCTGGAGTGATTTGGCGAAACCATTGTAAACCCAAATCTGGATGCCCGGACGGGGATTCGAACCGGCGTCCTCCCGAATGCGAGGCCAGAGCGCTAACCGCATACCCTCCACGGTTGGTATAATTTTTTGGAGAATAAATGAACCATAGGTGTTACTATAGGATGTAGTTTTCCTAATCCCTATATCATAGTATATTTTCTCGCTGTGCACCATATTTGTCTTGTTCGTAAAATGGAGTGTTTTTCTGGAAATAATCGGGAACTCTCTTCTGGTCATTTGGAAAGCCATAATCAGGCCGGATGGAGTGAGGTTGATTCGTGGTATGACAACAGTTTTTCTTTTAACTTAAAAGGGCCACCTTTGACCTCGAACTCACGGAACCGCACGAGAACATGTTTGGAATAACAAGAGATGATAAACAAAACAGTGGTGTGTGTCATTTCCATGCAGATCTCCGCACTTTTCTGCTAGCGCCATTAAAGAGCCACACGAAAGGGACTCAACCTTCCTCGCAAGACCTGCGCAGCTCTTAATAGAGTTAGGTCTGGTCATGGCAGATCTGCTTCATCTTTGTATACATGGAGAATGAGAGATTCACCGAGATGCGACTGTGGTAAGGAAAAACAAACCATCCGTCACGTGACATTTGACTGGCCACTTCGAGCCTTCAGGGGATCACCGATAGATTTTGTCAATATATCAAATGAAGCTCTAGATTGGCTGCACCATCTTAATTTTGAATTTTAATTATAATTTAATGTTAAATTGTATTATTTTTCGTGCAATGGCCATAAGCTAAATAAATAAATTAAAGAGCCATGAAAAGAGCCTGTTATTGTGTTATTCCTGGTCAGGTCATACAGATCGTACCCTTCTAGATGCAGCCTTTCCCAACAAAGATGTTATGCTGAAGATATTGCACTGAAAACAACAAAATATTGTCACTCAAAATATTTTTTACTTCTTTCGGCAATATAAGCTCTGTATCAGAAGGATTATTCATTTTTTAAGACTACAATGGGCCACACCACAAGTGAAGATACATGATCGTTATTTCATCATGAAACTTCAATCTGTGAATTAAAATCAATTTGCTACACCTGCGTATAAGCCTAAGTTGCAATATGCTTGACGAAAGCCAGGTTATGACATTTAAATACCAACATCATCATTTGAAAATGTAATTAGTGTGGCTTGTGATAATGGACTGCGTGAATGCGAAAATGATTTGGAATTTAATAACGAGGCTTTATTGAGGCGTGCACATTGTTCTCTTCCACTTTGTATGAACCACTTCATCGAAATCCCGCATCTGCACTTTGAGGACTAACATAAGCATTATCGTGTGTGTGGTACTGCTGTATATGCGTGTTTTGTGGTATATTAAATACTTTAAGCATATACTTTTTGGCACTGTGGATGGAAAATGTAATGACGTCATTGAATTACGTATAATTTCCTTCATATGGTATTGATATCTTGTTACGTTGTTTCTCTCTATTAAATGTTACTTGATGTAGAATGCAACGTTTTGCACGGAAATGACACACACCACCGTTTTGTTTATGATCGATTGTTATTCTGAGTATTTTTTAGTGCGGTTCCGAGGTTGTTAGTTTCAAACAATCCACGCGTTTAAACATTAAGTATGCTATTCCAGAAGTGAATAAAAAGTCGTACCCAATGATACCTTATTCACCGATGTGGTCTCGTGATAGTTGAGAAAAAGATAAGTTAACAACAGAAGTGAGGTACACTACGAGACACATTTCCTGTTACTGTGTTGGAGCGTCCTGAATTCCCGCACCTGTCCCTTGTTACGCGGGTTGCGTGACCACTGCGCCATTGTCACCACCAACTAATGAGAGTCTCCGGAGATAAATTCTCAGCTCCCACTCGCGCCGTCTCCCATTTGTATCTTTCATTATTTTTTATTCATGGCTAAGGAGATTTATGTCCCGTAGGCAATCTCAGTTCGCACCTACTTTTGCATTAAACACATTTTTGCTCTGAATTTGTCGGTGTCAGAGGGAAATTGTTCCGCAGCTCTCCTGTAATATATTCCAGCGCATGACCTACTTTACAACGTTCCTGCTATCTACTGCCTACCTCATCCGTCCAGTTCAGATGAAGTTCCTCTTTCTAAGAAGATTACTCTACACGTGAGAATTTTTGAGCTGTTGTAGTTTCACATTAGAAGATACTCCAATTGAAACACTGCCACCAGTTAACTAAACACTTTTTTTCGTGTCTATACTAGCGAGAGGCTGTTGACAAGAAATAAAACTTTATGTCCCAACAAAAGATTTTAATTTAATTTAATTTAATTGCAATGGAGCACAGGCTCCGGTGGCAATTTACCTACACACCCATCGTCCTCCTATCGTGCACCCACCAACATTTGCCCTCTACAAATTTTATCTTTAAATTCTTTCAAAGTTTTCGGTAAATTATTCATCATTTCTCTTGGTAACTCATTCCAATCTCTGACACCCTTACCTAAAAAAGAGAATCTTCCCACACCCTTGTGCCTGAAATCGAGTGCCAGCTTGTGGTCATGGTCATCTTTTCCCTTCCATCCACTACTTTTCATACCTATTGCAATATCTTTCCATGCCTCATCGCCAATATATGCCCTGTACGCCCCCATGACCCTCCTCATCCTCCTCCTGTCTTGTAATGAATCCCATTCCAGCTCCTTTATCATATCCGTCACTGATTGCATTCTGCGATAATTTCCAGAAACAAACCTAGCAGCCCTTTTTTGCACCCTCTCAAACTCCTGTATTTGATACGTAAAATGAGATACATTTAGTGACAATCGGAAATTAGTTTCCTGCCAACATTATAATCACAATCGGATTTCGATATTACTATGATGCTAAATTCATACGTTAACAATAGCTTTCAGTTACACACTTCAACACCATACACAAGTAGTTCCTGCTAGTCCGAGAGTGCTGGAGCTTCAAAAATTGAACCGAGCGTCGTGGGTGAGTGGCAAAACTCTGGCCCCGTATTCGACGGGACGCGGGTTCGAATCCCCATCCGATCATCCAAATTTCGGTTTTCCATTGTTCCCTGAAATCACTCGAAGCTAAAATCCGGGATATTTCCTCAAAAGTCAATGGTCAAATTCCTCCCCAATCCTATCCTACCCTTATTAACCTCGGAAGTCGACTACGCATAAAAACTCTTAAGTAAAAAAAGAGAGAGAGATAGAGAAAAGGAGCGTTGCTAAGAATTTAGAAAGGAGCGTCCATAAACTATGCAGCTCCATTTTGGCCTCGTCCCTCCCCTCACGTAGCCATAAGTGGCTTTCGACTCCATGCCCGCGTGGCACGTAGTTATTTTCCCTACTTCTTACAGAAGACATTTTGCACCGTTTTCTCCTGTCAGACTATCATAAATTCCATACGGAAATAGTTAAATGATGGAAATAAGCATTGACGTGCTGATTTGTGCTCTGAACGTTATTTTGACTGTGACAAATAATATGAATAAAAAGCTACGTGGATTATGTAGTCTATGGGCGCTCCCTCAGTTATAGGGTGCAGAAGCTGTGAGATATGGTGAACAGGCCGGTAGAGAAATAAGCGACTCCATAGGGATTTGGACTTCCATCCAGAATGCAAACTACCCTACGACAGTTAAACATACCTACGAAAAAGCAAAGAGATCGGAAATTTCTTGCAGTTGTGTTCAGTATTCGGATTATCATTTCCCTACTCATCAAAGTCACAAAGAAAAACCGATAGCATACTGGAAATAAACGAAACGGCTCAATGATGAAGAAACCTACATGGATATAAAGATACTTTGCCACTGGCCGGACCTAACTATTTTTACCCCTCACAGTACTTTTTCCTTTCGATTAGGCTTAATTTTAACCAGATCACATATTTTGACAAACAGTTTGAAAAGGAAAGACCCCGTGTACTAAATAAGACAATTGAAGTAATTTCCAAAAAAACGGTAGTGAAATACATGTTCTTTTGGGAACTGTTATTTCCAACGTAGAACTCCCATGGTGTTTTTGCTTTTATAGTGCCCGAGTGCTAAAACACAGCAGCCACTCGACCTAACCTCGCACGATGCGAGTTATCGAATAAGGATCGATTGGAGCGTGCCTCGAATCGCCCGCAGCTCTCTCAGGACCTAAACCAATTGAAACAGCTTCGAAGTTCTTCACAACGAGACGGTACTCAAAACTCCTAAAGTCTTCCTTACCGGGATCCTTGAATACTAGTACATAACATCGAGTTTATACATTTATCTTGCTTTGAATGCTTTTTTTGTGTTTCTTTAAACATTTTGATACATTATCAAAACGACTGTTCGGCACCTAGCTTCATTCATCGCCCATCAGATGTGAAACAACACACACAATTTCATACATTTTCAGTTAGCATTTTTTTAGTTCTGTTGGCAGCTGGAAATATTGGTTGTAGAGCTAAGTGTCATGCATCGTAGGGAAAAGATGACCATGATCACTAGATAGCATTCGATTTCAGGAATAAGGGTGTGGGAAATTTATCTTTCATAGGTAAGGGTGTCTGAGTTTGAAATAAATTACCGTGGCAAGTGACGAATATTTTACTAAGAATGCTGAAATAATTTAAAATTCATAGAGGACAAAAGTATGTGGGTACAAGAAAGGGGAAAAATTGCTGTGTTGTAAATTTACCATCGGGACTTGTGCTCCGTCGCAATTAAATTAAATTGATTTGAATAGTCTACAGCTTTCGTACCAAGTAATGCTGTTGTCTACTGAAGTGTTTGTTTATTTTTAGTTTTTAATAATTCAGTTCTGGAACCAGTAAAAACCGTCACAACTATAAGAGTTAGCGATAAAAATTTGAATGATGACAGAAATTACGCTAAAATCATTGAAATACTAAGAGCAAACTACTTTTTTCAATGTCGAGGTTATTACAGGCGTACTAAACAAATGCTTTTAATGATAACCTAAATGAAAATATCTTATTTTCTTCCATTGTAAATGGCGTTTTTGAATACAAGTTCGGCGATACCACACTCGACGGGATAAGCGGAAAAAATATTAAATTTAACTGTCATGGAGTGCACGCTCCGGTGGCAATTTTCCAACGCACACATTATTCCTCCTTTCCTGTACCCACCTACTTCTTCCCTCTACAAATTTCAACTATAAATTCTTTCAACGTTTTTTGTAAATTACTCGTCAATTCTCTTGGTAACTTATGCCCATCCCTTACCCCCTTACCTACGAAAGAAAACCTTCCCTCACTATGGTGCCTAAAATCGAGTGCCAGCTTGTGGTCATGGTCATCTTTTCCCTTCTATGCATTACTTTTAATTATTACACCGACAACCTTCATCACCAATATACGCCTTGAACACTCCCGCGATTCCTTTCGCCCTTTTCACCAATTCTAGTTATTTTTTTCTTGTCTGATTGCTGCGTATTTCCATTATTCCTAATCTTCCACTATTGTCCAGATGTCTCTTCTAGTTCACTTTCAAACCATACCTTTTCCTTCGGACCCTTTATTCAATAATCCTCTTTCATCACTCAGCTACAGCTGTGGCCAAAAGTATTGGCGGGCGGCTTCAAACGCTCCTTTACCAAATCGTGCACTTAACAGTTAAATTCACCTGTTAGCTTTAGTGATTGCGATCTACGGTAAATTCCAGAGACAAATCTAGCAGCCCTTCTTTGCAGTTGATGCCCAAAATGTGGGTCCCATACTACACCACCGTATTAAAGCAATGGTCTGATCAAAGTCTTGTAACCCAGTTCCACTTCTTCTCTCGTACATCCCCTCATCACTCTCTCGAACAAGTGAAGGATTTTGAACTTTTTTTTAACTACTTTACGTCTCTCAACAGCGAAGTCTTTAGAGACGGGAAAGGATGGGGGCAAGGAACAGGAAGGAATTCGGCCATGGCCTTTTCAAGGAAGCATCCCGGCATTTGCCTGGAGTGATTTGGGAAACCATGGAAAACCCAAATCTGGATGCCCGGACGGGGATTCGAACCGCCGTCCTCCCGAATGCGAAACCAGAACGCTATCCGTTACACCACCACGCTCGGTAGGATTTTGAAACCTTTTCCTACTACCTGTCCTATGATTCATGCCTAGTTGAGCTTGTTATTAATCTTTTCGTTCCGTGTATAGGTAGATGCAGTGACATGTGGCCTCTGTAACTTACACGAAAACTATGATAGTCATTATAAATTACTGGTTTTCGCGAAATCATTGAATGAGTCATCATGATGATTATTGTAGTCAGTTTCCAGCCTGTAACGGAGACTGCCTTGAGTACAGTCCTATTCAGCGTATTTCCATAATTCCTAATCTTCCACTGTTGTCCAGAGGCCTCTTCCAGTCCAATTTCAAATCATATCTTTTCCTTGGTACCCTTTGTTCATTAATCATCTTTCATCACTCAGCTATATCTGTGGCCAGAAGTATTGGCGGGTGGCTTCAAACGCGTTGTTACCAAATCGAGCGCTTAGCAGTTAAAGTCACTTGTTAGCTTGGGGGGCATCCATAAATTACGTGAGGTCAAGGGGGGGGGGGGGTTCGGCAAAATCTCACCAAATCTCACCCAGGGGGGGGGGGAGTCCAGAGAAATCTCACGTAAGGTTTTGAAAAAAAAAATTTCGGATAGTAAAGCTAAAAAAAAAATCTACAAATAACGCGAAAAGCGATTTTATTGTGAAATTTAATCGAAAAAAACGAATTTTGAAGGGTGAGATCTAAAAAAAAAAAGGTCCCAAAAAGTTTCAAGGGCTATATCTAGGGGGGGTGGGAAGGAGTTCTCAAGAACCAGATGTCACCAGAGGGAGGGGGGGGGAGGTCTGGCTAAATCTCACGAAATCTCACCAGAGGGGAGGGGGGGGGGTCGGAAATCTGGAAAAACACCTCACGTAATTTATGGATGCCCCCTTGTAGTAATAGTTTGTGCGTTGACGCTCGTACTCGGCAACGCAGAACGCTCAGCGTTGCCATTTTCTAGCATTAGATAGAGGGCGCTGCGGTCGCGTAGCACAGTCGGTAGAGCGTCTGAATGCGACCCGGACGACCGAGGTTCGATCCCCGCCGAAGCCGAGAAGTTTTCCTCGAAGCTGAACATCCGGAACGACTGCCCAGGTCCACTCAGCCTGCTGTCCAGTGAGTACCGTGGAGGAAACTCCGCGGGAAGGTAGAGAACGGCCGCAGCGTGGCGCTGACCCCGTCACATCCATTCTAGTGCCAACTGTTGTAATGGGAATACGGAGCTCTACCTCCGTGAATCCTACGGGAAGCGGCAGGAGCCCCGTGACCTTTACCTTTACTTTAGATAGAGAGCTCTAACCGAGAATGTTCCGAAGTGTGGCAACAGCGCGATTGTACCACCCGCCTGTTTCCCCGGCCTCAGCTATAGTAGTGAACCCGACGGGTGCTTTCAATCAGGGAATTAATTTAGAGATTTTAGCACATTTGATAGTTCAGCAAAAAAATTTTCAGGCAATAAAATCACATATATCATTAGGTGGAGAGTTTCAGGATCTTATAATACATCTGGTAAAATTCGCCAGTATGCCTGCGTGGAGCTATAGTCCCGGAACCCGTCCTGATAGCGGTTTTTAGCAGGTATCCTGCAAACACCAAAGCGAATGCTACGTCAGTCCTCCTTCCGCGCCTCATAAACTACACGTTTCACAGCAAAAATACGCATATCATAGGAAACATAAGTTACTAGAATCGCAGACAGATGGCAACATTTCAGCTCTCTCCGTTGCTCCAGGAACTGACAATTCCTTCTTCTAAATACCTAGGGGAAACATTGGACAAATTATTTAGAAAAATTTTGTGATGAGAATTAAGACTTTGAATAACTAAATAGGGTCCATTTGCAAATATTAATAAGAAAAATAATAATATCGTGTAAAAATTATTTTTATAAATTTTCAAAACAATATAATATTTCAACTGATTTGTTGTATGTGTTTGATCTACATATACCAGATATAAGAAAATTTCATAGAAAAATCATGTTAAAATTACTTGTTTGTTGTTGTTGTTTTTTTTTACCAAAATTTAGTTAATCTGAATACGAAATCCCTGCCGCGCGACTGTATTTTTTTCTGTATTCCTGAATGAATCTGTGTGTGGTATTTGCCATTTGTATCGGTTCCTGCAAGAAGGGACTTCACTCCATATTTAGAAGATTTCGAGTGACGGCGAAATGTTTACAGAGATTGGTCGTATTTCGTCGTTGTGTGCGTGCACTTTCTTTTTGTTTTATTCATAATTTTTCTAATTCTAGTCCGTTCTTGCATCACCTGATTCGTCTGGTGCCGTCTCATTAAATGCTCGTTAGTTTTCACCTTCAGCTTACAGAATTAATATCTAGCTCAATATTGTAATGCCTGCATACAAATTTTAATTTCCTAGGTTGGAAGATACTTCGCGAAATTTAAAAGTAGCCCATAAAGCGAATTGATCGCAATAACGCTTCTTGACTCTGGGACGAGAACTTTTATTAAAAGTCAGTGGATGTCAGTGGGTTCGTGACGTTTTCAGACCTACCTGTCGGCACGGGGCAGTACACGCTGCACTATTCACACCCTACAACCCGCTGTCATTAATCAATGGTGCGGGTCACGTATCGCGTTATTGTCTTTTAACGTGCGGCTGGCCATCAAACTGGGACGAATGGAATGTTTGGACGTGATGTTGGTAGCACTGACATCGTAACACCTGTCGCCCTTTTACAACCTGTACAATGCTTCTGAATCCTGCACCGTCGCTTACATCCAGTTCGACATAATGGTTTCCTTTTGGGAATTATCGGTCTTAAACGGTAGGCATTAGAATTTAATTAAGAATTTATTGTTTGTTAGGAAACTTACCAACTTCAGTAATTTACATACTTTTGTCTTTGATTTACAATATCTCTTCTTCGCTTCGCTCCTTTATTTCCCAAATTTCTTCCAATAACGTTATTACTTCTTTCTTCCTTTGTTGTGTCCGTTCCTAGAGAACGCAAAACGTGTTAGTTAGCATTTGGTGATTATTCGTCCTCCTATTGTTCCAGAATCTCTTCATGAACTCACTGAGTTGCTTCTTCCGTTCTTCTTGTTCCTATAATTCACCACAACGTAGAAAAAATCAGTAGACTACGATTTGCTGATGACATTGTCTTGTATCCAGAAGAGCTGAGGATATAGAGAAGTTAATGAGTGACATGAACAAAATACTGAAGCAAGATTTTGGACTAAATGTAAAACAAACCAAGACAAAAGTGATTAAATGCAGCACAAATGATAGTAATGATAGTAGATTAAATATAGGAATAGGATTGGATGCAATAGGAGAAGTAAGTGAATTCTGTTATTTAGGAAACAAAATTAAAACTGATTGTCGAAGCAGGAATGATATTAAAAGCAGAATAGCACTAGCAAAAAGAGCGTTCATCAAAAAGAGGTATCTTTTAGTTTGAAATATTGATCTAGGGCCAGGAGAAAGCTTTTTAAAACTATGTGTGTGGAAGACAGTACTTTATTGAAACGAAGAGTGATTTTAGTAATACCAGGTAAAAGGAAAATTGAAGAATTTGAAATGTGGAGCTACAGAGGATGTTGAGAGATAAGTGGACAGACAAAGAGCGAAATGGACGAGTTTTTGGAAGTGATTGGTGAGAAAAGAAGTTTGTGGAAAAGGTTTACTAAGAGATGGTGGTTCATATTTTTAGGCATGCAGCCTTGGTTGATTTGTTAGCGGAGGGAACAATCGAAGGTAAGAACTGTAGAGGAAGACAGGGATTAGAATATATGAAGCAGATAATTGCGGACGTGGGTTACAAGGGATTTGTTGAGTTGAAGTGGTTAGAGTAAGGTAGGAAGGGATGGAATAATGCATCAAACCAGTCGAGAGACTGAGGACAGAAAAAAAACTGAGTATCTTACGTCAGAAACCAACTAAAAGTAGTACTCCCTGATACCCTATTCTACCTTGTATTGTACAGTATGAGACACTTTCCCTGTTATTGTGTTGGAGCGTGGAGGTATTTCCGCACCTGTCCCTTGTTATGAGGATTGCATGTGATACGAGCACCATTGCGCCATTGTCACCGCCAAATAATGAGAGTCTCCGGACATAAATTCTCCGCTTAGACGCGTGTCGTCTCCCAGTTGTATATTTCATTATTTTTTATTCATGGCGACGGAGATTTATGTGCAGGTGGTAATTTGACTACGCACCTACATTCGCACTAAACACGTTTTCGCTCTGAATTTCTCGCTGTTTGAGCACCTCTCCTGGTGAAATATTCCTACAAATGACCTAATTTGCAGCATTCCTGTTAGCTGCAGGCGATTTGAGCCGTTCAGTTCGGATAAAGTTCCTTTTTCCAAGATGGTTACTCCACACTTGAGAATTTTTGAGCTGTAATAGTTTGACAGGAACTGATTCTCCAATAGAAATACGTCCGCCAGTGAACTAAATCCCTCTGTTCTTGAATGTTAGGTTTTATCTTTATACTATTGGAAAATTATTCACATGAAATAAAAGTTTTTAAGTCCCAATAAAAGACACTTTTCATGATACTCAGAAGTTATTTTCCAGCCAGCACCACAAACTCAAACGGATTTAGATATTTCCGATGTAGTTTCTAGCTCGTACATTCAGAGAATGACAATAGTTTTCGTGTAAATACTTCGATGCAACACACGTGTAGGTTGATAGTTGAACTTGGTAGATCTCCAAAAAAGGTCGTGAGAGTGGTTGGTGAGGGGTTAACGCTCTGGCCTCGCATCCGGGAGGTCTTGGGTTCGAATACCCGTCCGGGTGTCCAGATTTGGGTTTTCCATGGTTTCCTGAAATCACTCCAGGCGAATGCCGGGATAGTTCCTTTATAGTCCATGGAAAAATTCTTCCCCTATTCTATCCTGCTCCTAAAGACCTAGATGTAAACGTAAAATCTTAAATAAAAAGAAGTAATTGTGAACAATTACAAATTTCTGTTATAGGGTCCAGAAACTTCACCAAACAGACATACAGCCTGTCGGAAGAACGCGCGACTCCGTAAGGAGTTCATGATACCTAGGAAAAAGCAAACAGATTTGAATCTTCTTGCAGCTGTGTTCACTACTATTATCATTTCTCTACTCATCAAAGTCACAAAGAAAAACGGATAGCGTACTGGAAATAAACGAAACGGCTCAGTGATGAAAAAACCTACATAGATACTTTGCCACTAGCCGGATCTCATTACTTTTACCCCCCCCCTTTCCCACATTAATTTTTCCTTTAGATTAAGCTTCATTTTAACCACATCACATCCGCTAAACACCTTAACAAATAGTCTGAATAGTAAAGACCCGTGTGCCAAATAATACAAGTGAAGTGATTATGAAAATCGGAAATTCGCTTTGAGGAAGTGAGGTTATGCTCGTCAACATCGTTGACTTCAGCGTAACACAACTAAAGGCCTGCTACGGTTTATCATTGTTTTTGGTATTAATAATATTATATTAGGAAAGTAACAGTGTTTTATTTAAGTTACCATAAAAGACAGAGAGATCCGTCTAATAGCAAATTACCGAAATTAGAATGTAGACTGGTGTGCAAAACTTAAGAACGAAATAGATAAAGTAAGAACTGTAGAGAAAGACAGAGATTAGAATACATGAAGAAGATAATTGAGGACGTGGATTGTACAGGCTTGGTTATGATGAAATAGTTAGTGCAAGACAGGAAGTGATGGAGGATTGGATCAAACCAGCAGAGAGACGAATGGTAGCAAAAAAAAAAAAAAAAAAAAGTTTGCTTATTTTCCGAGATTTTGAATACTTTACTATTTTTCAAGATGTCCTTACCGCTGTCCAACTCTCTGAGATTGTCCCTTGTTTTCTCCAGCCAGTCTATCCTCGTAGTTTTGATTTTTAATGTGTCGAATAATTTTTTTTAGTGTATGTTGTTATCCAGCCTAAAAATGTGTCCAAAATATTTCAAACTTTTCTGCGAACAGTGATTATGAAAATGAATAATAAACACATTACAATATAAAACTCTCTTAAGAAAGCATTTCTGATTGGAGCACTAGCTAAAAGATCTCTCCTTCCATGCATAACTTAATTTTTAGATTTGAATAATATTGATGTATACAGTGTCCACCTCTTTATTCTGCCTTCCCTGTTATTAGTTTGCGTCTTGTTTCTTCATCCTACTAGTATTAAGTTTGTACGGTTTACTTCTTTAACTTCTACTAGCATTAGTTTATACCATTAAATTATTAACTACTTAAATACGTATACTATTAAGATTTTAGTTAGTATTTTACTCATAAATATTATTAAGTTTTTTTTTGTTAGTATTACTCTCGAACTTAAATTATGCCAAATGTTATATAAGTGTTGTATACTGTTAGTTTGTGTAAGGTGTATATTATTTATTGTAAACACCTGGTATGATGTAAGAGAGGGCTTGACAGCCCTAATCTTGCCAGGCTAAATAAACCTTTAAATAAATAAATAAAACAGATAATTTATTCGTGAATATACCCCTTATGAAAATCTATTTAGCTACTGCTTCTGCAGGGCCTATATGCTCCAAATGAGTGACTGAAAGATGCTTTATATTCAAGACAAGGACTCAACTATGTATTATCAGGCAGCTGTGATAACTGAAGGATTTAATTTAACTGCGATGGAGGGAATTTACTTACTCATCTAGTTACCTCTCCTTTTTTTATCTGATCTAATTTGAGTGTTAAATTCCTCCCCATCTACTTCAGCGATTTAAACATTTTAATTTAAATTCCTTCAGCGTTTTTGGTACATTATTCATCACTTCACGTGGTAATTTGTTCCAATACACCCTTACCCGCAAAAGAAAATTTTCCCTCTCCCTAAAGCATGAAATCGAGTACCAGCTTCATCTTTCCCCTTCCATGCACTATTAATTCTTCGACCAATATCCCTCCAAGCCCCATCACTAACATATGCCTTGTGCATTCCCAGTACTCTTCAACTTCCTCCTGTCCTCCAATGACTACCAATACAGCTTCTTTACCATATCAGTTACCGACTGCGTCCTGAAGTTCTTTCTGCTAACAAATCTAGCTGCCCTACTTTGCACGCCCTACAACTCGTGTATTTGATATCCAAAATGCAGATGTTTTCGAATGTTAAAAGTAAATAAATCCAATCAATAGTTGTGTGAATTGGGCTCAACGGAAAATGGACACTGATTTCTGGAAACTTATATATTCCAATTTCCAATTCACATTAAAATCAATCATACCCTTTTTACCCCTGCCCCCCTGGAAATCGGCTTTACACTATTGAAAAGGTCATCAAAATTCGATCAATTAGGTTTTTTTTGGCATGAAAAGCTTTCAACCAAAAGAGGATTTAATTTAACTGCGATGTAGCACATTCTCCGGTTGCAATTTCGCTACACACCCATCTTTACCCCCCCCCCTTTCACTTTCCTGCACCCTCCTACATTTGCTCTCTATAAATTTCAACTGTAAATTCTTTCAATGTTTTTGGTAAGTTATTAATCATTTCTCTTCGTAACTTATTCCAATCCCTAACACCGTTACCTAAAAAAGAGAATCTTCCCACATCATCTGTTCCCTTCGATGCATTTTTTTAAATTCACACACCAATATCTTTGCATGCCTCATCACCAATATACGCCTTGTTCACTCCCATGACCCTCTTCATCCTCCTCCTGTTTTCCAATGAATCCCATTGGAGCTCTTTTATCATATCTGTTACTGATTGCGTTATGCCGTAATACTAGGATACTAATTTATAAGCACTTTTACCTTACATTTCTCACCTTTCTCACTTCACTTGTAAACGAAACACACTATTTTCCTTCCGGATGGTGAGTTGTAAATTATTCGAAACACTGTCACAATCCGACCTTTAGATTTTCCGTTAATAGCTTTTATCCAAAGTGAGAGACAAAATCACTGTCAATGAAGCCAACGTTGCTTCTCGCAGTCTAAATCTTTACTGCCTGGCATATAAAGAAAACCAAGAAAATGTTTATTTATAAGATAGCATACGGTTCCTCTTGTATTATGAGAGTTGCTTTTTCTTTCATTTTCGATTACATGTATTTGAATGATTTCAATATGTCACAGGATACCGATGCTGCCAAATCTAAGGATTTTTTTATTATTTACTGATTTTTTAAAATATCTATGTATTTTTGCTACTTCTTATGATTTATTGATTTTTCCTTCTATTTGTGTTTAATTAAACTCACAGCGTATAGTGTTACTGCATTACAGAATTGTGAATAGCTTCCTTGCAACCGGTCGGTTGAACCAACGATTGAAATGAAATAAAGGTGACATTTTGTTTGATTACAGATTTAAATTCGACCTTAAAAGACAGTAATACAAAACCATCGGCGTGGTTGGGACGCTCACTGGCACGGCATTACAAAGCAGTGTCTTCCGGTAGTCAGATAATGTTCGCCGTCTAATCAATATGTCGCATGTAGACCGGGCGATTGGCGACACTTACCACACTGTGGATTCGCCTAGCAACCACTTACTGTCAACTAAGGTTTTCCTGGTTTTCAGTCGGCATCTTTAAACTTCTGGCTAGGATAAAAACACACACAGAGACTTAATTCATTTAAAATCAGGACTTAGGTGGTCCTTGAAATGATAGAAAGTGTTGTAACTAGTTGATTTATTATTGAAAACTGTTGCATGATAAAGTTATGGAATTGATACGTAAATCGGAGTTTTCCGATATTGGAATGGTGGGTCGTAGGATCTAAAAATTAATGCAAATGCATTCCGAGGCAGCAGAGGGAGAGTGATAGAAAAATGCCTAAAATGGTCTATTTGGACGGTAACAGGTCTGCCCTAGAAAATTTCACATGACGGACTGCCTAGAATCGTACGTGCCAACAAGCGTGCCGGGCTCTGAAAGTGGGGAAAGCCTTCTTCTCATTGGCTGCTTGTCACGCCGAACATGAGTGTGGTTCACGTGTCTATAGCATGTGTACTACCATGCTCATATTAATCCGAACGACCTGAATTGCACATAGCTACATTTCCTCCTGGGACTTATTCAACCCATTATACACATCTACGAAGACAGTACTATACCCAGGAGGTGGTACAGTCTCACGACTATTAAAATTGAGCCACATCCACCTCCTATAAAACGAAATACATTTCCGCTTTTTTGTTTCATAAACCGAAATAGTGATTACATTTCGGCAATAAAAGAGTTATAGGAACATCGAATACGTTTCATTTACTGTTTTAAAGACATTTTATAGTTATTAAGGGTTCACACATAACACGAAAGTTACTAATCTCAAACAAAATGCTGGTTTTTAGAAAGTACTGGATAACAACAAAATGCAGCTTTATACCCGTCTACAACAACTTAAAATGACTCGAAATTTACGTTAATATTCAACGTTTGCTGTGTATTATAATTTTTGGAAACAGTACAGACTTATCTAAGAGTTCAGTCAAATATATAACACGTAACAAGATTTCGGATTTAATAATTTTGGCAGTGGTCTTGTAAGTATGCTTGCCTGTAAAAGCAATTATTTTAGTTCTGTCCTTTCTTGAACATACTTAACGTGGAACAATAGAAAAGAATCATAACATTAATGTACTGGCTGACGTGAGACACTGTCGACACAGCATGCGTGAGTAGGATTTGAAAGACACTTTCCTACTAAATTTAACTTCACCGTAAAGATTTCTGTCACTCAACATTCCCCATTTTTTCTAGTGCTCATAACAAAGTCGGGCGAATGATCGTTGATGTAATACGTAATGATAACTGTTTAAAATAATCAAGGAACTAAATCAAACCAATGTGTCTATTGTGGGAAAAAGTTTTTTAGCTAATGTCCTTATTGTGCGACAACGATAATTTCTAGCCTGTGGTATTGGGAAGCAAATGAGAAAGGAAATGGAAAGTGGCTGTTCTTACGGAAAAAATTCTCATCAAGGAAGAACATAAAATTCAAAGCTTCCGTATTTAAAAACATGCTGCTCCGACTAGTGATAGCTAATGATATAATGATGCATAACCCCAACTGGGAATTATTCGTAGCATGGAGTTATCTTCCCTGTCCTATCGCGTTGACCGCTATCTCCGGGAGTCCGTAAAAAAATCGGTTTGCGGTAAGGGGCAAAATCGTTAACCGTAGCACAAAATGAATATTCATTATTAAAGAAGTGCAGAAATTTTAAAAGTTAATTCTGACGCATATCACCATTGATGAAAAGTTTCTTTAATTTTATTTCCTAAATTTAAAATTCCAAGAAATAAACAGTAAATTCCAGGAACGAGGAAAGATAATGCCTGGCTCGTTATTAGTTTCTCCTACCACAGCTTCCGTCTCTGGTAAGCCTGACGCTATGGTGCTGTAATTGGCACAGGTTCGGATATGCTGATCCCGGAAGCTACGAGGTGCGATGTCTTGCAACGCAAATAATACACGTAATAATTCATCACGAGCAGCAAATTCGGCTAACGTTTTTTTATTTTTTTTCACTACAATTATGCAACTTAAGACCGCAAGTCACAGCTGGAAATTAAAACTGTAAGAGGGAAATCCAAAATCTAAGGTCTCCCAAGCAAAGTTTCAATTTACTTTCTTCAATGTATACATCGTTTAAAGGGCTGAACAATTATACAATTTTCTATGTCATCACCATTCGACACACGCATTCTTGTAGACGCTGTGACGCTCTGGCCTCTCATTCGGGAGGACACAGGTTGGAATCCTAGTCCGGCCATCTAGATTTGGGGTTTCAACGGTTTCCCCAAACCAATCTATGTGAATACCGGAATAGTTCCATAAGGCCATTTGTGAAATCCTTGCCACTAGTCCTTTTCCGCCTCTAATAGTCGGACCGGTATTCAAACCCGCCTCCTCCCGAATGCGAGGCCAGAGCGTTAAGGCTCATCCACTACGCTCGGTCCTCCGATCCTAAGGCACTGTCGAACTTTCTTTACCGGTAGGCTGTGTTTGTTTGAATTTTTGCGGCTTAGTCTATTTTGGAGTCGACTATCACGGGTGACGAAAAGTCACCGTTCCACTTCACAAACGAGACTAAAGAACACTCACACGAGTGGCGACATCCTTCTTCGCCAAATGGTGGTATCTATTTATGTTATTGTACTGAAGTAATCGCAATCAAAGATTAACACAAAAATTGTATGATGTATTAAGTAATGAGTTTTTAAATCCCGCAGGTATCAAGTCGCTACGCTGTAGAGCAGTAATTTTAGAACTCTCTACTTCAATCCCGATTCTCAATTAACTTTCTTTACTTATACTTCTATGCGATTTCCTTTCATGTTTTTACATTATATTTTTGTTTTCCTTGACGACGGTGTATGATCATTATAGAGCACCTACAGAATTAATGATAGACATGGCTTAAAATTATAGACATAATTCCAACGATAAATGAATTTTTTTCTGAAACGTGAAATTCGTTCTACTGCGAAATGATTATTTTTGATAAACGTATACAGTTGGAAATGGGACAGACGATCTGATTTCGGCGTGGCTGGGAACCAGAGTAGCTTTCTTTCAGCGCTGCCGCCGCAAAAGTGTTTACTTTCATATTGGTAGTTGGTTAAAAATCATTTGATAGTTTCGGTTATAAGAGATTCCTTAAGTATCTTATTCCCTGAGGCAGTTTGGACGGAATCAAGAATATATAATATGCATAAGCATAGTGTAGGTTCGGAACTTATAAAAGGGGAAAAAATTTAAAAGAATATGCAATACGTGGATTTGAACCTTGAACCGCATGTTCAGAAAACCACAACGCTAACCACAGGACCCTCCTCGAAAATGGTTATTCGCTGGTATGTCCACAGACCACATTATGAGTGAAATATTATGGGAAGGAATTAGCTTAACCAGTATGTAAATAATGATCGTTAAAGTTTTACGCTACTCAGTTGTAGTAAGAAGTAGAACGGAGCCTTAGGAGTTATTTTTTGCCTCGCTTTAATGCATTCCCGCCAATTACAACTTTTGCGATAGGTTCTACGATCTGAATTTATTTAAAGTATTATTGAAATGTAGGGGAAGTTTGATGAACTACCCCGCCATTATGAATCGTCAGTGGGGAGGAGCTTAATTATAGTTTTGTTTCATGCATTGACTTACGGAAATGAATAATCTGAAATATAGATGGCTCTGAATGAAATATCCCCCAATGATATTGCCAAAAGGCGGAGCCAGCATTGCCTTACTCTTTCCTGGGATGAGATTGATGTCAGATTGTGCAAAAAGACTGATAGAACATGACAGCGCTGTCCACATTTAATGCAAAGACTGTACGAGTATATATAGAAAATTAATGATTATGCATTCTTTAAGAAGTAGGAATATCCTGGGAATGGATATTCCATACGAGCCGTTCACGGAAAAGCTGCGCATTCAACGCTGTGTGTAAACAGCCATATTTCCTCATGTTGTTCCTACCACACATCACTTGCCGAGTGTAACTGATACAAACTATAAATCCTTATAATGAATTACAATGTGGCGCTTGATAGTGCTATCGTCATCTATCAGCTGACACGTATTAACAAAACATTACGAAAAAATAAGTGTCACTATTTCTTTCGGTTATGATATTTATCTTGAGACGAAAATTATCAAAAATTTAGAATAAATGAAACGTAGAATATTTATAAAACCACTCTTCTTTCTCATAGTCCTCGTGGATGTTATGACGTCTATATAATGGCTATCGTTTTTCCACAACTATGAGGAAACAAACCTTTTACTTTACACTTTGGCGAAATGAATGATCGCGAACAATTTATATTTTAAGACTAGATTGTTACAAATTCCAGTATCCACAACATGATTGTATTTACTTTAGCGTCAATTCAGCATGCAATGAGATACCAGCGGTTTAAATTAAATCTTGATTGTGTTACTGTTCATCAAACAAATAGTTCTTCAGCGGCATTAGACAGAAGTCAAGTCACATTCACGATCCAGCCAAAAAAGTTTCGGGATAAATAAATTAAAAAAAAAAACTAATTTCTTCCAGGCCTTTGCAATAATAATGACTTTACAGAAAAATAACAATGAATTTGGATTGCTCAATAGATACAGGCAGAAATCTGTAATTTTAACGTCTCAATAGGTGATAATATGTTTTTACTGTCTTAGTGTACGGGTAACACAAGAAAAACATAACGCATCATTTAACCACTTTTGCCCTCGGCTGACTCGAACCGTGGAACCGCAAGACATCGCACCTCGTAGCTTCCGGGATCAGCATATCCGAACCTGTGCCAATTACAGCACCATAGCGTCAGGCTTACCAGAGACGGAAGCTGTGGTAGGAGAAACTAATAACGAGCCAGGCATTATCTTTCCTCGTTCCTGGAATTTACTGTTTATTTCTTGGAATTTTAAATTTAGGAAATAAAATTAAAGAAACTTTTCATCAATGGTGATATGCGTCAGAATTAACTTTTAAAATTTCTGCACTTCTTTAATAATGAATATTCATTTTGTGCTACGGTTAACGATTTTGCCCCTTACCGCAAACCGATTTTTTTACGGACTCCCGGAGATAGCGGTCAACGCGATAGGACAGGGAAGATAACTCCATGCTACGAATAATTCCCAGTTGGGGCTATGCATCAATTATATCATTAGCTATCACTAGTCGGAGCAGCATGTTTTTAAATACGGAAGCTTTGAATTTTATGTTCTTCCTTGATGAGAATTTTTTCCGTAAGAACAGCCACTTTCCATTTCCTTTCTCATTTGCTTCCCAATACCACAGGCTAGAAATTATCGTTGTCGCACAATAAGGACATTAGCTAAAAAACTTTTTCCCACAATAGACACATTGGTTTGATTTAGTTCCTTGATTATTTTAAACAGTTATCATTAAGTATTACATCAACGATCATTCGCCCGACTTTGTTATGAGCACTAGAAAAAATGGGGAATGTTGAGTGACAGAAATCTTTACGGTGAAGTTAAATTTAGTAGGAAAGTGTCTTTCAAATCCTACTCACGCATGTTGTGTCGACAGTGTCTCACGTCAGCCAGTACATTAATGTTATGATTCTTTTCTATTGTTCCACGCTAAGTATGTTCAAGAAAGGACAGAACTAAAATAATTGCTTTTACAGGCAAGCATACTTACAAGACCACTGCCAAAATTATTAAATCCGAAATCTTGTTACGTGTTATATATTTGACTGAACTCTTAGATAAGTCTGTACTGTTTCCAAAAATTATAATACACAGCAAACGTTGAATATTAACGTAAATTTCGAGTCATTTTAAGTTGTTGTAGACGGGTATAAAATCTGCATTTTGTTGTTATCCAGTACTTTCTAAAAACCAGCATTTTGTTTGAGATTGGTAACTTTCGTGTTATGTGTGAACACTTAATAACTATAAAATGTCTTTAAAACAGTAAATGAAACGTATTCGATGTTCCTATAACTCTTTTATTGCCGAAATGTAATCACTATTTCGGTTTATGAAACAAAAAAGCGGAAATGTATTTCGTTTTATGGGAGGTGGATGTGGCTCAATTTTAATAGTTGTGAGATTGTACCACCTCCTGGGTATAGTACTGTCTTCGTAGATGTGTATAATGGGTTGAATAAGTCCCAGGAGGAAATGTAGCGATGTGCAATTCAGGTCGTTCGGATTAATATGAGCATGGTAGTACCTCGTGTACCAGTCGTGTAGGTTGATTTCCCACAGTAAGGACTGCAAGGCCAGCGACCTTGCTGCCGGTGTCATATAGGAGCGGCGTAGTCTTCATAGTACTGCGCTGGCTTGGAAACACTCTGCCTTTATTACCGCTAAAATCTATACTACAAAATCTATACTAGAATCAGCGCCCGCGACAAATATCCATGAATCAAATGGGCTTCAGTTTTTAACATTTCCTGTTACAGAAGATATGCTAAATTTATTGTCAACAAAAGAAAATGTATGGTCCCTTAAAAAAATGGTCATAGGAGGAGAAATGCTGAAAGTGACGCTCTTTGAAACATGTTCAGAGATATTTCTTACTTTCAATGTAGAATATTATTTTGTATTTCGAATTTTAAGCACCTGGAAAAAAAGTAATCTTAATTTTGACTCTCTCTTCAGTAATTATTGTTTCAGTATCCGGGTTTTTATACCCAATCTACGTAACTTTTAGCAGCCATCTGCGGATATTCAAAGCCAAGTGACTGGCAGTACTGCAGAATACTTTCACTCACTTTGTGCGAAAGTATGAATACGTATTCTATACTCTCTTGTCCCTCTGGTTGTGTGACGCCACATTTGAGCTGTATGACAGAATGTTTCAGACTTTTATTCATTAACACAAGCTTCTGAGCTCGTTAAAAAATGCCGGATCCGAGCGAGTTGGGTGAGCGGATGACGTTCTGGCCTTGCATTTCGCATTCGGGAGGACGTCGCTTCGAAACCCCGTCCGGGCATCGAGATTTGGGTTTTCCATGGTTTCTCCAAATCACTCCAGGTTTATGCCAGGATGCTTCCTTCAAAACGCCTCGTTCTTTGTCCCCGTCCTTCCATTCTTTCCTGCCTCTAATGACCTCGACGTCGACGAGGCGTAAAGCCATTATCAAAAAAAAAGTCTGGTTCAGTGGAGTGTTTTGGGAAGTAGCTCATTCGCTGTTATTTAATTAAATGTAATTGTTTTCAATTAACACTCAATGTTTACTTATTCGGCTGTAGTTTACATCGCGGTATGGCTGAAGCTACGTAGTCACATGCGTCTATAATAATAGAATCAGTAATATGACGTCAGTGAAAGCAAAGAAAATTAAAATCTTCACCGCTTCTTACACGTTTCTGTTTCATAAACTATGGTTCGTCTGAACGGCTGACACAGTGGGAACTACTTACATGCGTCTGAGATTATGACATCAGCAACGGTGCGTCCCAGTGTAGCTCTTATGGTCAAATAAAAATCTTAAAAATTCTTGATCTTAACCCGGCACCTGAGCCAGGGTTTTTTTGAAAGCAAGCGCCTTGAACACTTTTTTCCTCAATCACGTTTGAGCTGCCAGACAAATACGTATTTGTTACACATTCAAAATATTTCATACTACCTACCTAACAACTGCAGTCGGTTAAATAAAATTCATGAATGCATATAGTTCATCATTTTACTTTAAATATAATCAGCTATATCATGGTTTTTATTCATTTTCACTGTACAGTTAACAACCAAATGCCGCTTCCGGCTTACTGTACAACAACATTAAAATATTTTTGTTGTAAAATCGAGTTTTTTAGGGATTTGCTGACTGGGGCCTCAGATTTCTATGAAATGGTATTAGAGCCGTTACCGAGATACCAAATACAAGAAATACTCGTTTTTATGTTTATGTTTTCAGGGAAGACACACTGCAACAGCCCTCATACCTGAACTTTACATAGAATTGTATTTAATGAAGTATTTGTAGTGAGCTAAAGTTTGCTTGAAGGTGATCTGGTATGTTTGTTTTGTAATTTCTTTTAAATCAGTGTATATAGAATTTGTTTTATGAAAGGAAATTATTTAAAAGTCATTTAATATGTTTAAGAACAGAATTGTGCAAGAGAATTGCTTAAATGTGTGTAATTCCTAGTATTAATGAAAGTTACGATGTCTACAGGATAATTTTCTACAGTTTAAAATGATTTGTGAAAATAATTTTGTGTTTAAGTATCTTTAATTTCCATTTCTGACCGTTTTATAATGATGTTAAATAATTAAGTACTATTTCTGATTGTTTGTAATATGTTTAATTGTTAATGTTCGAGAAATATCTCGCGGTAGTCTTTGAAGAATACCAGAAATTTCGATAGAGCCTATATAAAGAAATCAGCAGAAGGACAGTTTTTAGTTTACAGTTGGTTTTATACAGATTCACTTTGCATCTGCCAAAGACTGCGGTAGTATCTTTGGATTGTATCTTTGCATGTGAACAGTATCGCTGAAGTTGTTTTGAAAATAAACAACAATCTTAAACTACACCTTATGGTGGACTATTTAATTAAATTACAATATTAATTAAACCACCGAAGAACAAGACAACACATTTAGACAAAACGTTATCTACATACGAAATTTCATTCAAATTGTTAGAGTCGTTTCCGAGATAACAAATATATACAAGAATTGGTGCACATTTACTTGCTCTAACCAAAGAGAAACTAACTAACATCCTAGCAACCTTACTGGTACCTGAAACTTCTACGAGATGGCGGTAGAGCCTTTTCCGAGATACCGAATACAAGAATTGTTCATTTATTGAAACTTTAAAATCAAAACGTTATTTATATATGAAATTTCATCCAAATCGTTGGAGTCGTTTGTGAGATACCAAATATATATATATATATATATATATATATATATATATATATATAAACTCGTTTAAATATATGAGATTTAAATGGTGATCTAGGCCACATAGATCGCGATCAGCGTGGAACTACTTTTCTTTGAATGAAGTAATGATTTCAATAACATGATGCTCTTGAAAGCTAATTAAATTATTTTAAATAACTTAAACACATTCCCTATGCTGCAGCCGAATACTAATAGTTCTGCTGGAAAAATTCTATTATACGCGCATTAATACATTTACTGTATTGCGATATAAACGCGATCCCTCGCATGTTAGGTTACTAGAACAGCGATCAGACGATGTAACGAAATTATCTACATCAAACGAACATAAATAAAGAAAAAGCAATTAAAATTTTATATGTTCATTTAAAAGAAATACGTACTTTCAAAAATCATTTCCTCTCAGTTGCTTAACTAAATATAATTGTTATTAAACGCTCGTACGAGCGGGTACCCAAAAAACCTGAGTCATTTTTTAAAAGCTAAAGATTTTCATTTTTTTTTTTTACAAAACTACCTCATCCACCTCAAAATACTCTCCAATATAAATAATACATTTGTCCCACCGGTACTTCCACTATTCGAAACTTTAGAAATGGCTGACAGCTCCTCCCTCGTTTTTTTCATGGGCTCTTCAATGTTATCAAATTAGTGTCGTTTCATGCCCATTTTCATGCGTGGAAATAAGAAAAAGTCGCACGGAACCGGGTCAGGCGAGTAAGGTGCGTGGGGCATCGGAACCATGCCATTTAAACTGCCAAACAGAGACAGCTGTGTGTGCAGGTGCATTGTCGTGGTAGAAGAACCAGTCTCCTGTCTGCCACAAATCGGGTCTTTTTTGACGAACACTGTTGCGTAATCTTCTTATTCTTAAAACTTACAAATAAAAGGTTTGATTGAAGGTCTGATGTGAGGGAACAAACTCTGAATGAACTAAGCCCTTGCCATCAAAAAAACAAATTAGTATTGTTTTGATTTGATTTTTTTTGGGTGACAATGACGTCTTCCATTGGCTTGACTGTTGCTTTGTTTCTGCGTCGTAACCATAGCACCTTGGCTCATCACCAGTAATGACCTTTGACAGAAAATCTGGATCAATTTCAAGCTGTTGTTTCAAAGCACGACATGTTTCAACTCGATGTTCTTTTCGATTGTCGGGGAGAGCGCGAGGAACAAACTAAGCAGCAACCCTTTTTCATTCCCAAATCTTCTGTTAAAATTAACTGAACCGAGATCCAAGACAACCAACTAATCTCTGACAGTAGATCAATTGTCTGTCGACGGTCTGACAGCACACGCTTTCGAATTTGTTCAACATTATCTTCGATTCTGACAGTTGATGGACGTCCAGAACGAAGTATGTCACCAGTCGACACGTCGTCATTTTTAAACCAAGCGAAGCACTCGTTCACTTGAGTTTTTCCCATATCGTCATTTTTGTAAGCCGTTTTCAGCATCAAAACAGTTTCAGCAGCATATTTACTGAGTAGAAAACAAAATTTTACAGTTTCGCGTTGTTCACACCCTGTCGTGACCAGTGGGAAATATAGTTCCCACTTCTTTGTTTTCGACGTTAAGTTCAGTGGTAATAATTGTTTCCAAGTCCAAATTGTGCTGCCACCTCTGTTATAGTGTGCTAACTACGTGTAGTTTATCAACAGGCTCGCAGAAACTGTTGTATGTCTACATTCTTAGTTAATCAATGCAGTGGTGCGGTTTTTTAGTATAAGGGAGCCAATAATTCGACCGAAACAGCTATATTTGTATTCAGCGCTTTTCTGTTGTGTGTGAAGTGACTTGTTTTATATTTGTCTACTTTCATATTTACTAAGGAGACAGTATATGTCTGTGTTAAGCAAATTTCACTGAAAATCACAGAAATATTGCAAGGTAAGTTAGTGGGAACTATTTATCCCACTGAACTGTGTGGGATGTGCAAACTGTGTAGCAGTAAAATCGGCATCGTGTTTATTGTGCGTTTCCCATTGTTTAGAATGCCTGGGCTCATGCCAGAAGAGATTCTGAGAATTTTGCACTCCTTACCAGATGATGCAGAAGATTCAGAATTCGATGCTAACTCAGATTCTGATGAAGATTCAGCGAATACTTCACAAATTTCGAATGACGTTAATGGCAACATTATTGTGCAAAGTGATGATAATGGTTTCGATTTGACAATAAAAGCTGGCGAAATTGGAAACATGTCTCCTTGTCATGCCAGTGTATCTGTATCGATCCCGAGAGGGATTCTTTCACATTTTCTCCCAGTGGTAGTATATGCAGTGAAGATAATTCTTATTTTGAAAATCTGCCAGTGGCATTAGAAGAAGTGAACTCAAATGACAACACAACTTAATTCATGTATAAATGTAATATTTCTGATGTTTTTTGCACTTAAAAATAAATAAATATTTTTTTTTCAATTTCCCTAGGTCATTTATTCCAGAGTTCAGTGGGAACAATAGTTCCCACTAATTTTTTTGTACCTATAGACTAATTATTCGCATTCAAGATTGAAACTATGATTTTAAGTGTGGTTCTTGAGCCCAATAAAGTGCTCATAAGAATTCCACAACATCTGTAAATAATTTGGTCATGAAAGGGTTAAACTTGCTATCATGTAAAACAAAACAATACCAAAACAGCGCTAGCAAAAACATTAGCATAACAAGCCAGGTCGACAACACAGGTGGCACTGAACTGACAATGAGTTGTGCTATAAACGCCTAGCGGTAGAAACGCGTACTACACAAGCTCCGCCCACGGCCATGTTTTTCCGGTTATTTTTTGATATACTCGATTTTGTATTAACATCTCTGGTGAGTGAGCTGCGCTGAGTGTTTGTCGCTGTTGGCGCAGGTGGTGGTGCGCGAGATGAACCGCCTGGGCATGATGGTGGACCTGTCGCACGTGTCGGTGAGGACGATGAAGGACGCGCTGTCCGTGAGCAGAGCGCCCGTCATCTTCTCGCACTCCTCCGCCAGAGCCATCTGCAACAGCTCCAGGAACGTGCCCGACGAGGTGCTCAAGAAGGTGGTGAGTACTGCCAGTCATACAAGGTGCTTTCACCAGTGCCGTAGCTAGGTCAACAAGGGCCCCGGTGCAAAAAATTTATTTTGGGTCCTCAGGCCAGACGGACTACCTTTTTTTTGCTTTGTGTGCTGGTAGGGGTCCCCTGAACTGAGGATGGGGGCCCTTGAATTGTTCTTTAGGGGCCCCTGAGCAGTGGTTGGGGCCCCCCTGAGCAGCGAGGGCCCTTAGTGAGGGGCTCCTGTGTTCTCAGGGGCCCCTTAGACGACGGTAGAGCTAAAAAAAAAAAAGAAAAAAAAAAAGGTCGCCAGTTAGCCGTGAAGGCTCCCGGGCCCTCTAAACTGCGCTTGAGGGCACCTAGAGGTGCGCTTAGGGGCCCCTTGAGGTATGCTTGGGGGCCCCCTGAGCGTGAGAGCCCCGGTGCACTGCACCGCCTAGCCCCATAGTAGCTACGCCCCTGGCTTTCACAAAGTTTCAAGACTGATTTTTTTTTCCTGGGTAGGGTGCCAACTTAGGGGTTTTCCCCCTAAATTTAGGGGGTATACACCCGTGATGGGATTTTTTTAGGGGGGCTTTATAATTTTAGGGGAATTTTTTAGAAACTTTATGATTTCTAATATTAATTTGTTGAATATTTAAATAGCGACATCAAATCCTCGTACAGATCCTCGTTACTAAGACTGAATATATTTTTCTGATCACAGAATAAAATATTTGTTTCTGATACATATTTGTTTTGAAAAAAAAAAAAGCATACATTCAGCGTTTAATGTCTACAAGAAACATATAATTGTTTCCGTTCCCTATGGAAAGACTTTGGTTGTTGCAGCAACAACCAACGTGCAACAATGTTTAGTTATTTCTGGTCGAATTAACTGTGCTGTTGTTAGGGTTACCAGATGTCCTCTTTTACCCGGACATGTCCTCTTTTTTGGACCGTAAAAATGGTCCGGGCGGGTTTTGAGAAAAATCAAGTTATGTTTTTTTTTTTTTTTTTTAGTTCCGTTTTACTACTGCCTGAACTTGAAAGTGTGGGAATAAAACTCTCCCATCTGTCAAAATGGTAAACCCTAAAGAATTTAACCTTTATGCCAACAATGTGACATTTTATCTACACTTTTCCTTTTTCTGTCTCGGCACTGTGTCAAGATATATTTACGATTTCTGAGCAATAGGTGGCGAGGCAATTATCGTGAAATACGAGCTGCGAGGCAGCCGGTGAAGAACATTATGTACGCAACAATGCAAAGTACTTCTGTAGTCAGCTCGGCTTCTAGAATCATTGTTTTCAACTGCTTTGCTGTTAGTTGCGTTTTGGTTGTTGTGAAGTGAAGCAGTTTTACTGTTCAAGTGAAATCATGTCAAAACGCAAATGTGTCTTCAGTGACGAATTACAAAAACGATTTCCTGACTTCAGTCCGGGAAGAATTACCTCAGAGGCAGAATGTCTTATCTGCCCATCAGGAACATTTGTTTCAGTTGCTAATAAAGGTAAGATTTATAACCATGGGACCGATTTTACGTAAATATCGTATGACACTGGAAATTTGCGTGTAATAGCTCAGATATTCTTACACTGAATAACGTATAACACGCACAATTATTAATTTGCAGGGGGGCTAGACCTAGAAGCTCACAAAAACACTGAAAAACACAAAACGCGGATACGTACTGCAGCATCTTCATCCAAAGTTGACGATTTTTTTGCAAAAAAGGATTCCAAAATTAATGATCTGGTCCATGCAGCTGAAGGCACCCTATCTTTTCAAACAGTCAAGCATCATCAAAGTTTTAAATCAATGGACTGTACTGGAAAACTGCAGAAAGTGTTATTTACAGACTCAAATATAGCGAAACAAATGTCATGTGCTCGCACTAAAACAGAAGCCATTATTAATTCTGTATTGTCACCTCATTCTGTTATTGCTTCTATTGACGCTTTGGAGTGTATTTCATGTTTTGGTGTTGCAACAGACAGCAGTAACCATGGTTCTGTGAAACTGTTTCCAATTCTAATTCAATACTATGATTTTAAATCTGGGGGAATTCAAACAAAAGTGATAGAACTTAAAAGTAGTCCAAATGAAAAATCTGAAACGATTGCATCTTACATATGTGATACTCTTAGAAGTAGAGGTATTAATAATAAATGTGTTGCTTTTTCTGGGGACAATACAAATTTTGGTGGGATTAGTGGACTTGGTAAGAGGTCGGGAAATAATGTTTTCGCCAATCTGAAAAACAATTTAAATGATAGATTAGTAGGATTAGGCTGCCCTGTTCATGTTTTACATAACTGCATTCAACATGGTATTGATGAAGGACTCACATTAGATGTTGATTCCATAGTATTAAAAATATTTAATTATTTTTCTGTGTACACAGTACGTACTGAAAGTCTTAAGGACTTTTGTGATTTTGTAGATGTACAAGATAGGGAAATATTGTGTCATTCTAAGAGTAGGTGGCTGTCCCTTTTTCCTTGCGTTACGAGACTAATTGAGATGTATCCAGCACTGAAATCATATTTCAGTTCTCAGGGTGAAATTCCAATTCTGATTAAAATGTTTTTGCAAAATGAGCTTAGTGAAACACGATTATGGTTTGTTCATTCTCTTATGTCATTATTTCAACATAATATTTTTGCCCTAGAAGAAGAGAAAAATTCACTGGTAGAAATGATACATATTCTTGAGGGTGTGTTGAATGCTCTTCAGGAAAGAAAAATCCAGAATTTCAAATCTTTAAAACTAAAAGAAATTTTGAGAAAAAAACGTGATGAAGGTTATGGTTCTAAATGTGATACGCTAGAAGGAGAAATAGCACATGTTTATGATGCAACAATTACGTATCTTAAGAAATAGTTGGTTCAGTATCAAGAGTTTTTGGTATTTAAATGGATGGGTCTGAAGAATTCTCCAAATTGGGGAGATGTGGAAAAAACAATTCTGTACCTAAATGAAAAACTTAATATTAAAATAAATGATGTAAAGTGCTTTGATCAGATTTGCAACTTTCAGAAATTTTTGACAAACCAGGCTAACGTTAATACAGATCAGTTGTCAAATGATATCTGGTGTAAATATTTCCGAGAGTCAAAGAATGGTGCTTGTTTCTCAGAACTACTAAAAATTGCGGAGTTTTTCTTTGCTATTCCCAGCCACAATGCTAGTGTAGAAAGGATTTTTTCATTAGCAAACAGTCAGTGGACCAAAGATAGAAATAGACTCAGTGTTGAGTCTGTTAAGGGAATGATAAGTGTGCAATATAATTATAAGGATTTATCTTGTGTACAGTTTTATAATTATTTGTTGGAAAATAAGAAATTACTTTCAGAAATTGGTTCAGCAAAGAAATATCTGAGTACTTCAGGGAATAATGATGAAGATGAGAAATGTACTAATGATGATTTTTTGTAGTTTATATTAAAATGTGCCACAAATTGTTGTAACGTTGCATGATTTAATAAAATGAAGTAATATACTACCTATTGTAGACGTTTCATTTGCAAAAAGTATAGTGAATTATGCATATCTTAAATATTTTTATTTATTAAGTGTGTAGTTATAATTTATCTTAATGCAACATCCGTAAATGTTGAGAAACCCATAACACTTTTGCAGAATTTAGTATTAATCTAGAAATGTCCTCTTTTTTGAAGACCATCATCTGGTAACCCTAGCTGTTGTGTGTATCCTGTAGTGTGTCGACAAACAATTTGTTAATCATGTCTAAGAAATTAGAAAGACATACAGTCAAAAGTATACAAAGACGTGGGAAACAGATCCAGAATTAAAAGGTAAAGTAGTTTAGTTACGTAATTTATAATTTGTTTTCATTATGAATCAGGTAACATTATACAATATTATATTTACTATTTGTCGTCTTTTTCCACATGATGATCGGCGCCATTGAATTACAACTGTAACCGTTCTTCGATGAAATTGATAAGAAGTATTTTAATTTCAATACCTACCCTACAAATAGTGTTTCTAGGTCAGGTTCGTTAAAAATCGGGATGGAAGGTAAAAAAAAAAAAAAAAATTGTGATCAGGGTTACAGATCGGAACAATAAAAAAATCGTTTTTTATGTTCATAAATTGCGTTTATTTAGATATTTTTATTCAGTACAGGGATGTCAAATGATAGGAACTTGTGAAGTTTTGTGCTAAACATAATGATCTCAAATACTCTGTACAATCAGAACAAAACGAAATGGTGTTAGAAAGATTGAATAATTCATAAATAAAAAATATTACTAATCAAAATATAGTATCTATTTTTAGGGGTTTTTTTCACTTAATTTTGGTGATTTTAGCGGTAAATTTTTTTTGAGTTGGCAACCCTGTCGACCGCACCAGCGGCAGTTGCCTCCGAGGCGCCGGAGTGAGCAGATCACTAGTGGCGCGAGCGTGTGTCAGTCACCCCTGTTGAAAACCATTTAGCACTTATATTTATGATGTTGAAGTTGAATATTCTGCAGATCTGTAAGAGGGTGCGAAGTTCTGTTCCAGACCACCATGTGAAGATCATCACCATACCTCCACTGAAAAAGCCCCACACCATGAAGGCGAAACGCTTCTGGAGAGTAAAAAAACACTCACCACAACAGTTGTTTGTACACGACGTTTTATCTATAACAGGGGTGGCCAACACAAATGGTCTTACGGGCCACTTTACAAATGCATTATAACTCCGTGGCCCGCATATAAAATTATATATCTCCATATTAGATTTAGATCCTCTATAAATATTTTTTAGTGAAAAATTGAAACATAACGCGTTATTATTGTGTTTACTATTATTCTTACATGTAAACATAGATAATATAATGATAATGATACTCGTAATTCCTACAGTTAACTTTTTTGATACATGGATGCGCAAATAATGTATTTTTGATACATTGGTTTTCACTACTTTGGCCATTATGAAATAAATATGTTTTCTACAAGTGTGATGAATCTCTATTATCCCCTTCAAAGTAGTTCCCTTGGGCAGCTATACACCGGCGGAGTAGTTGTTTCCACTCTTGGTAGCAGGCTTCAACTGGTAGGGCTGTTAACTGGTCGGTCACAGTCTTTTGAATCTTCTCCGGAGTTCCAAAATGACTTCCTTTTAAGACATGATTCAATTGCGGGAAAAGGAAGAAGTCACTAGGGCTTAAATCAGGTGAATAGGGTGTTTGAGGAGCAACAGGAATGCGTTTTGAGGTAAAAAATTCGCTGATGGGAAAAGACACTGTAACGATGAAGCATCAACTTTTCTGCAATGTCTGGTCTCACACGAATCGCTCTTGTCCTGAGCCTTTCAATAACACCTTTGTAAAACACTTGGTTGACAATTTGTTCTGGAGGAACAAATTCTTTATGCACGACACCGTTAAAAAAGCAAATCAGCATTGTTTTGATCTTTGATTTACTCATTCCACATTTTTTCTAGCGAGAAGATGACTGAGTGTGCCACTCTTCACTTTGCCGCTTTGTTTCAGGATCGTGCTCAGTTATCCAGGATTTATCACCTGTGATCACAGGATTGAAGAATTCTTGGCCATTGTCATTTCTCTCAAAAACATCAACGCACACGTTTCTTCGATTGTCCAGTTCTGTTGTGAAATTTTTAGCACCATTTTGGCAGAAACCTTTCGCATGTCCAAATCGTCTATCAAAATTTGATGTATGGTGAAAGTTTAAATTTAACTGTTAACTCATCATCTTATTTGTTAAACGATGATCTGATCTCACAAGAGCCATCACACGCTCAACTTTTTCGTCAGTTTTTGAAGTTGAGGGTCTCTGAGGTTGATCTTCAACGTGTTCTCGGCCTTCCAAAAATGATTTGTGCCAGCGGAAAACTTGTGCTCTTGATAAGCAATGTTCCCCGTAGGCCTGTTTCAACTTTTCAAAGTTTGACACAAAACTTGATGCACAACATTTCTCTAAATTCCGATACTGTATTTTCGTAACACACAATTTCACTGATGGTGCTGTCAAAAATAATGTGTTGGCTGAACGGAGTTGAAACTCGGGCTGAGCATGAGGAAAGGATGAACAATCCGGTCTAGCACAGACCGATAGACGCAGAGTTGCCAGATCGCTCACAGTTTTACCACTCTCATTACTTTTCTCACACACCTCGTATATATTTAAATGGTTTCATTTCTGGAGTTTGGTTCAGTTCTTTGGAATATTTATGGGGATCCAGGTTGGCGGATGTGTTTTGTTTAAAGTGGTTATAAATGGCAATTAGTAAATATTAAACAAATTTTATCACTTAAAGGAGACCCTATGAGATTTTTCAGGTGGAAAAAGTAGACTGACTTTACTCAACAAGGCAAGCAACTGGACGCTAGGCTATTTTCCCATTGTTCGTTCATTTCATATTGCAATTTAGTCATTCATTGCTCTTTAACATATCCCAGAGTAACCAAACCGTTTTATGATAAAAACCCTTACTTGTTGTTATGTCTCAGAGCGAAAAATCACTTTATGGCAAGATAGTGGATTAGTCCTGAACACTTCAATCTTAATGCTGACATACATAGCCATAATACTAGGAATAAATATAATATTCACAAGGATTACAAATCACTGTCAATTATACAGAAAGGGTTAACATTTACTGGAGCTTCCTTATTCAATGTATTACCAACAGAAATTAAATGTTATCTACAAAAACCCAATTTCTATAAGTCAAAACTGAAAGAGTTTCTGCTTCAGAACCCATTTTACTCTGTGAAAGAATTTTCTTCATAGAATTTGGTAACTAAGAATGACTGATAAAATAGTATATATAGTGTATGGAAGGGGAAGGTTACAAAATTATCCACAATTACTAAAATGATATAAGGTTTTTCTTTCTGTTGAAACTTTTGACAAATGAACTAATTACACTGTTTACAAAATTTCACTCATATATAGTAACTAACATGGGATAGCATGCACTCAAAAACTGCTGTGAAAAATTATGATACTAACAGGTTTTTAAGTAATTGACTATTTATGAGTTGTTGGTAATATAATTGATATTGCTAATAGGTGTGTGTACTGTTCAACATAAATAGCAACTAACATAATATAATATGTAGTCACAAATTACAGTGAAACTTATCATGGTAACTGGTTGGTAAGAAAATAACTGGTTATTAGATGCTGGTAACAAGTGTATACACAGTTCCACATAATAAGTATTAATTAACTCGGGATTGTATTTGTAGATTACAGGAGATATTGGTTATACTAATGGGTTGTAGCTAACTTGTCGTCAATATATAATAATATTATCAATTATATAGTAATATTGACATTACTAATAAGTGTATGTACTGTTCCACATCCCCGAGATTATTCTCACATGGGATCAAAGTGAACATATCTATCTATCTATCTTTCTATCTACTAAGTCAAGGTCTTCATTTAGAAACGGAAAGGAGATTTATTATTGTCGAAAGATGAGTTACATTTTAAACTTTGAAGAAAATTGAGACGAAGAAATACTTTACAATACGAAATGCATCAAACACAAACTGACACTTTCATGTAAAACATAAGATTCATAACTTATTTTGTAAGCCATGTCAGTTAATTTCTGAGTGCTTTGTATGTTATAGATTTAGTTAATGGAAGATCTTATAGGTCTATTAGTTGGGCTATTAGAATTCATTGTTCTGTTAACGATATTTATGATTTATCGTATTAAAAGTCCCTTTCAAAATCAGTTAATCACCCAGTGTTTCTAAGTGCTTTCACACAACTCGTCTCATCTCCATCTTTTCCCTAAATCATTTGATTACGGGAGACAGCATTTATCATTACTGGAGTGTTACTCGCTGTCGCAGTGAATGGTTTGTGGTGTTGGCAGGCTCTGAACCGCGGACTGGTGATGGTCAACTTCTACTCGCAGTTCCTCACCTGCAGCGAGGTCTCCACCGTCGAAGACGCAGCGGGTGAGTGCAGGACAAATCATGGATCATCTAGTATCACCAAACCCACCACACACCGTTACAACTCGGAAAACTAAATCATAGTTTTGTATTAGTTTGATTGCCATTCATTGCACCCAGTGTTTCTTTTCGAAGTCCTCATTTTCGGTTTCTTCCAGTAGTGGTTGTGGAGAGGAGGAATTCTTTTCCTACCGCAATAACGCGAAAACACAGTACTACATTAAATGATTAATAACATATCTCCATCAATTCTTCAATTACGAACCAGTAGTTTTAGTTTTGATAAACAAATAACGCCAAAGCAATTGAATGTTTGAGTATTTATTGGACACCCAAACGAGTTTCACTTCTTTTTCAGAAGTATCTTCAGCGGGTTCTCCTGGTAATTACGTACAAATGTTACAAATTGGTTTTGTTGGTGAACCCGCTGAAGATACTCCTGCAAAAGAAGTGAAACGCGTTCGGGAGTTCAATAAATGCTCAGACATTCAATTTCTTTGGCATTATTTATTTATCAATGTTATCAGCAATTGAGTAAAATGATCCACAACATCCAGATAGTAGTTTTAATATGTTGTGTGTGTGTTTGTTTTTTTTTTTTTAACAGTTTACATTTTGATGTATCAACCCATGTTTATGGAAAACGTATCAGAAACATTGCGTTATAATTGGAGAGAGATGGGGTGGGGCATTGGGACATTGTCTACGAGGTGCAACAAACACCCGCCTTACTCGCTCGGCCAGCGAAGAAAATATAATACCTCGAGCTGTTGCGGGCCAAAGATACTAGAAAACAAAATTCTTAAAAACTATAAACTAAAGCTGCCCCGATCACAATACAATCTACTAATTTGTGGAAAAGCTGAAATAATATACATCAGGTTTCAGACTACTATAAAATTATTCAGTACACCTATAACTAATCCAGATTAAAAATATTTAATAACAATAAGAAGAAGAGTAAAAAAATGCACCGGCCTCGATAGCGTAGGGGCTAGGGTACTGGCTCCGCGTGGTTCGAGTCCGGCTTAGGGCATGGGTGTTTAAGTGTTGTGTGTCTGTGTGAATATTTTATCCGCCCTGTTGTGTCCATACTTAGAAGCTACAATATCTCGTATATAGTGCATGACTGATTCACTGGAAGCTATGATAATCACATTTGCTGTATGGCCTCAGTTGCCGAATGCCTTAAAAAAAAAGAAGAGTAAAATTAATAAAAAAAATGACTGTGGGGGTTGAGATAATGTTACAAGTAGAACAAAGTATATCAACGTTTCTTGTTTTGTGACTGACAAACATTCAGTCGTGAATGTGTGCAGTGTATTGGTGTTGACTTGGTCTCTGTCTTGTTCCAGCGCACATCAACCACGTCCGCAAGGTGGCTGGCGTGGACAGCGTCGGACTGGGAGCCGGCTACGACGGCATAAACTAGTGAGTACACACTGCACAGTAACATCTCCAATCAGCTGGAAAACATCTTCGCTCTAACAGCTAATTTTGATTAACTATCCAGTTAGAGAATTTTTTTTATTTTTCTTGCTTTGTAACAACTACCAAACATCAGTAAAAATACTTTATGCGCTCACTGAGTCGCCCCGCGCCCTAATCCAGTTAAAAAAAAAGATACACAATACTTAACTGCACCTACCAGATCACACAGAATCACCATTAAATTTACTATCACTACCGCTTTCAAAACATGTGAGTGGAAACGCCCAGCGGACCTGTATAGCAAATACAGGAGGATACATCAAAAACTACATGGTGTTTACGCTCACATGTTGTGAAAGTGATAATGATAGTAAATCTAATACTGATTCTGTGTGGTCTGGTCGGTGCAGTATAGTGTTGTGTATCTTAGAAAGATTCCACAATGATTCCTGCTAAAACCTGCACGGAGAAACAAAACCCTCACTATGAAAGCATATAATAAAAAAGTCACATGTAAGTAAAATTAATTTCAACTGAACTTTATATTGTTTTTTAAATGCAATTTAACTAATTAAATGTATAAATACCAAACAGATATCGCTGATGATGATCTGGAAATAGAGTTAAACGCGTACGGCACAAAGAATAAAACAAAATTCAATTGCATTGGCGTGTCATTAACCTTTATAAAAATTGATTAATTCGCAACTGAGGAAATGGTCCACATCATCCAATTTCCCCAGTCAGTAATGGTTTGGTATATGGGCGTATCCTGTGAGGGGTAGGGGGGGGCTGCCTTTAGTACGACTTGCGAGTGAAGAACTGGCTCAGGAGCACTATTGGAGAGGAAAGATTGACTGGATTATGCCTGATGAGTGTGCATCAAAATTTCGTAAAAGAACACTGTGAGATATTGACAAACAAAGTTAGTGAAAATTTTTCTGAGAATCCGAATTAATGTTTACATAAAAAAACTCTAATCAAGTTACTATCTTAACTGCATAATAGGTCCTTGGATTACTACGTTAATCAATAATAAAATAGTTTCCTCAATAGCTTTGAGTTCCATTTTGTAAGAAATCGTCAGTTTCAGTTCCCCACCCCACTTCCGCAACACCAATGCCAGTTCAAATCTGCCCCCCCCCCCCCCCTCCTAGTTCTGATCTTGGATATGCATTTGGTTTGGTAGTCATTGGAAGCCAGGAGTATAAAGAGGGTGCGGTATGTACTGCAAATGGACTTTCTCTAAACCCTCAGCTTTTAGCGTTGTACGCTTGTTCCGCCTGTGCTTCATAAACTTGTAGCCTACAACATACTGTTTCCTTAAAATAAGTAACAGTTGCAGTATCAACCATGGTTCTACTGATCTTATTCCTAAGAGAACAATACTCGTCTTCAATTCACCTTCTACCACTGTATATATTGAGTACTGAGGTATCGTCTTGTAACATTCCGACTTTGTGGAGTGCAGGAATGATTGCGTGTCTCTTGTTGCAGCACTCCGCAGGGCCTGGAGGACGTGAGTTCGTACCCCGCGCTGTTCGCCCACCTCATCGGCAGCGGCCTCTGGACTGAGGAGGAGCTCAAGAAGTTGGCCGGACTCAACATGTTGAGGGTGATGCGCGCAGTCGAGGAGGTGAGTGGCGCAACAAAGTCAGAGAATTAACATTGTAATGTAACTAGGCATTCTGAAATGCCCTCCTCACTCTGCTCCAAGATTTTTTGTTTTTTTGTTTCTGTCATTAGTCTCTCGATTGCTTTGACGCAATCCTCCATCCCTTCCTATCTTGCGCCAACCTCTTCATCTCTACATATCCCTTATAACCAACGTCCACAATTATCTGCTTCATGTATTCTAATCTCTGTCTTCCTCTACAGTCCTTACCTTCGTCTGTTCCCTCCACTAAAATATTAACCAATCTCCCATGTCTCAAAATATGACCTACCAGCCTGTCTCTACTTTCTGTAAACCTCTTCCACAAGCTTTTCTCCTCGCCCATCATTTTCAAAATGCGCTCATTTCGAACTTCGTCTGCCCACTTCATTTTCAGCGTCCTTCTATAACACCACATCTCAAATACTTCAATTTTTCTTTATTTCTGGTATTCCTAAAGTCCATGCTTCGCTACTATAAAGTGCTGTGTTCCCCACATAGAGCTCCAGAAACATCTTTCTTAGTTATAGATCAACATTTGAAACTTAAAAACATATATTTTTCAAGACGGCTCTTTTCCCTACTACTATTCTGATTTTTACGTCATTCTTGCTTCGGCCATCATTTGTAATTTTACTTCCTAAGCAGCAAAAGTCATTTGCTTCTCCTATCGCATGCGTTCCTATTTATTATAATTCGCTTCACGATATGGATACTAAAATCGATCTACTTAAAAACTTGAAACTTACATTAATATTTATATTAATGACCGATTAATTTCGGTGTAGCTTAGTAGTACCACGGTGGATAAGCTTAGATAAAATCCTAATCTTTTTGTAGCACATTCAACTAATTCTAATATTACTCAGTTCTACAAGTTTCAAGCACATTAATATACATTTAAAGTGTTACCCCCTACTTACCGAAAGAATCTTTCCTCTGAAGTAACTCTTCATAAGCACAGAATATGCTTAAATCACAAATGCTTATGTAACGATTATTCGCAGAATAAAACAACAAAAATGTTTTAGCAATCTATACTCCTGCTGTATGTTGCATTCTCCAAAATCATTATACGAGTATATGCACCTTCTTTCTTCAAAACACACAGCAAGAAAAATAACTAAAAAATAATTAAAAACATGTACACTGAAGACTGTATCATATACTCTTATCATTTTAATCTGTGAAGAGGGGCGTAGCTATGGAGGGCTAGGCGGTTCCATGCACCGGGGCCCTCAAGCTCAGGGGCCCAAGTTCAGCTCAGGGGGGCCTCTAAAGCTCAGTGAGCCCCTGCCAGTAAACCTCAAAAGACTTGGCAGAGCTAAAACATCTGGCCTGAGGGCCCAATATATATATATATATATATATATATATATATATATTTTGTGCACCGGAGCCCTTATTATTTGGAAATTAAGAAGGACTGAGGAAGAAGAGGACATAAAGTTATTAACAACTAGTTGTTGGCCTAACTTCGTCGCTTGGTAGTATGTTTTACAGATGGTTATTAAATTAACTCAGGACGTCAGTCGAAGCTACTAACACGAATTTTTTTTTTGCTGTCGTCAGTCTTTAGACTGGTTTGATGCAATCCTCCATCCCTTCCTATCCTGTGCTAACCTCTTCATCTCTACATACCCCTTACAACCCACGTCCTCAATTAACTGCTTCATATATTCTAATCTCTGTCTACCTCTACAGTTCTTACCTTCGACTGTTCCCTCCACTAACAAATTAACCAATCCAGCATGTCTCAAAATATGACCTACCAGCCTGTCTCTTCTTCCTGTAAGCTTCTTCCATAAACTTCTTTTCTCACCCATCATTTCCAAAACTCGTTCATTTCTTATTTTGTCTGTCCACCTAATTTTCAGCATTCTTCTGTAGCACCACATTTCAAATGCTTCAAGTTTCTTTCTTTCCGGTATTCCTTAAGTCCATGTTTCGCTACCGTAAGGTGCTGTACTCCACACATAGAGTTTTAAAAAGTTCTTTCCAATTCCTAGATCAATATTTGAAACTAAAAGGTTTCTCTTTTTCATGAAGGCTCTTTTTGCTAGTGTTATTCTGCTTTTAACATCATTCCTGCTTCGGCCATCGATTGTAATTTTACTTCCCAAGTAACAGAACTCACTCACTTCTCCTATTGCTCCCGATCCTATTTTTATATTTAATCTGCTAGAATTGGTATCATTTCTGCTACATTTCATCACTTTTGTCTTACTTTGATTTATATTCAGTCCAAAATCTTCCTTCAGTATTTTGTTCATGCAATTCAATAACTTCTCAATATCAGAAAATCGTAGCATACTGATTTTTTTCTCCCTGAAAACTTATGCCACATGGAAATTTTTCTTTGACTTTCTTCATTGCTTCTTCTACATACAAGTTGAATATTAACAGGGATAGACTACAACCTTGTCTCACACCCTTTTTAACTGATGCATGTCTCTCATGATTCTCTACTTTTATTACAGCCACTTGATTCTTATATAGTTTATAGAGTATTCTTCTGTCTCGATACTTTAGACCTGACTTCTTTAAAATTTTGAACATCTTGTCCCACCTAACATTATCAAAAGCTTTTTCTAAATCAACAAATGGGCATTTGTTGTTAACACGAATAATTTGCCATAATAAGCTCCTTTTTTGCTTATGGCTTTACGCCTCGTCAACGTCGATGTCATTAGAGTCGTATAAGGACTGGGGACGGAGCTGAAACATGGCCTTTTGAAGGAACCATCCAGACATTTGTCTGTTCGGGAAACCGTGGAAAACCTAAATCTGGATGGCCTTACGGGATTTAAACCCGTGTCCTCCCGAATAAGATGCCACACAGTTACCGCTCACTAATCACGCTCGGCAATAATTTATGGTCAACGCAGACTCAAGAATGTTACAAATGCAGATACGAATTAAGTGACTTATTTTGATCAATTTCAGTTTTCATTCCGAATAATTTCCGTTCGGAAATAATTCTATGGTCCTGGTACGTGTCCCGCTGAACTTTCGAACAGCCAAAAGTATCTTACTCTTAAATGAATACCAATTTTGGGACTCTTATACGTTAATTTCCTTGATTTTCGAAGTCATATCAAAATGAAAATTTCCCTAATTTACAGCTTCGTCCATGGGCTGTTGCAGTATTCGAAACCTCACAACAGCAGAGAATCGTGGTCATCGAAACAAATAGATACACGAATCGATAGATTTATTTTTTAGCTTTCATATGCCACATCACGATAGAAATACCTCATTTTAGTTATGGGACACTAGCATATATAACCCTTTGAAAATTCGTCAAGTTGTTTTCTTGTGAATCGCATTCAACTAAACACAATTTGCTTCTCGCAGTCGAAGTAATTCCAATCAACTACATAATTAATTCTAACACGTCTGCCAACTGAACACCGTTTATCCTATTAACCATAGACTATGTTATAAACCTTCTGCAGGTAGAGGAAGAATAAATTCTTATTGTTGATTAAGTGTTTCTTAACAAAGTTGTTATAGATCAACTTGTGGAAGGAGGTTTCTGCTTGTCGATATTTCGGTACTGCTCAGAGTCACATCAACCCCTACCTCCACTTACGGCTCAGTTACCATTTAGGACGCTGCTAAATGCCACCTGAGTAAGTTGTAGGTGCTGCAGAACTAGGGCTGTTGATATTTTAAAAAATATCGGATTTTCGATATATTGATATTTTTAAAAGTATCAATATCGGATTCGATATATCGAAGAAAAAGTATTGATGTATCGATATATCGACTTATTTTATAGAAATCATGTTACAAAAACAGGTTATATAGGGTGTTAAATGCCCTTTTGAAGGACAATAAGATCCCAGAGGATTGGTCTAAGGGTGTAATGATACCTGTATTTAAAAAGGGCAACAGAAAAAAAGTGTGGAAATTATCGTGGAATCACATTTCTTAGAAAAAGTGATTGAGAAATGGTTACGAAGACATCTGGAAATCTTATTAGAGGATGAGCAACATGGTTTCAGACCAGGAAGAAATACTAGAGACTTGATTTTTGCAGCAAGAACGCTCATTGAGAGCTAGAAAGGGGTAAGAAAATCATCATGGTCTTCCTTAATATCGAAAAGGCCTATGATAGCATTTCAAGATCACAAATTTGGGATTGCAAAGAACGAAGAAAGGTACCAGGATCCTTAATCAACAGATCAAAATGCTGTATGAAAACACAAAAGCCAGTGTGCAAATAGGCAATGGAAAGAGCAAGTGGTTTGAGATAAGAAGAGAAGTACAACTGGGCAGTGCTCTGTCACCCCTACTCTTCATTGCTGTGATGGATGACATCGTGAAGAATTTCAACGAAGTGTATGGAACAGAAACAAAAGCCATAGTCTTTGCTGAGGATGTCATGATTTGTGCTGAAAGTACACAAGAGATGCAAGAGAAACTGGAGACTTGGAACAAACTGTTTGAGGAGTATGGACTGAAAATCAGCCAGAGTAAGACGGTGGTCATGGCAACAAGTACAGGGACTTCAAATGTGAAGATTTACCTAAATAACCAACAACTACAAAATGTTGAGCAGTTAAAATATCTAGGCAGTACTCTAAGTAAATATAACACCAGTAAACGTGAAATTACAGACAGAAATAATAATGCAGCAGTCTTTTATAACTCCATTGTGGGACAACAATGGGGAAAGTGCAAACATACACTATTCTAAAGGTATTACATCCCCATACTTACTAATGCACTGGAAGCATGTACCCTGTCCATAAGAGACAATAGTAGACTTAATCATTCAAAGGCCGGTATATACATCAGTGTTGCAAAATCCTTACAGCTATCTCACCTGAGGCGGTATGGACGTGACCAAAGGATGGAGGAAGGAGGATTTTTTTTTAACTGCTTAACGTCTCTTAACAGTGAGCTTTATGGAGACGGGAAAGGATGGGGGGCAAGGAATTCGGCCATGGCCTTTTGAAGGAAGCATCCCGGCATTTGCCTGAAGTGATTTTGGAAACCATGGAAAACCCAAATCTGGATGCCCGGATGGGGATTCGAACCACCGTCCTCCCGAATGCGAGGCCAGAACGCTAACCGTTACACCACCACACTCGGTGATGAAAGAAGAGCAAAGGTCTACTTTTAAAATGAACATCCAAGGTAAAAGACGTGTGGGAAGGCCCAAAGAGGGAATGGATAGACCAAATCAAGAAGGATATGGAAGACTTATGGCTTGATTGGAGGACTATTCATGAACAGCAGCTGTTCCTGGACAGGAAGAAGTGGAGAGTGCTCTTGATCAGCACCCAGGAGACTGGAGCTGGAGAATAATGATGATGATGTTACAAAAACAAATCGTGTAAAAATAGTACCAAGTATTGTAACTATTTACTTACAAAAATTTGCGAGATAGTCTTCTGAATCAAGTCTTCAATTTCTGAAAAATAATGGTTTTTCACGGCGTTACGGACAAATTATTTTTTTTTAAAAATTGTTACTTAGCTATCATACATTTTTACTATAATGAAAGGCATCATGTGTATAATTTACTCTAAGACTGTAGGTCCCAGGAAAATCTTGGCTTTTCTGAATTTGTAAGACTAATGAAGCAACAGTAGAGGCATTTAACTACGTACGTACTACGTAGGTAGAAGTTTTACTATCATAGTTTACAAATGGGCAAGTTACCTTTTTATGTGGAATTTCATTTCTTTTTGTAAGTGGTAGCTTATTCTTCCTTACATTTTTTTATCTAATTTTTACATCTTAGCAAACATTTGTTATCGGCATTTACCGATATCCCTGTTTACGCCCAATTTTTATGTCGAAATACACCCCTCAACAATACACACGCTCATTTGAAACAGTGGGCTCGCGTCCGATTCGTTTTGTGCTCGCAATGTTACCATCACCTGAGTAGGCTGTGAACCACTACCTTCCAGATTAAAGACAGTAACAAAGAAAAATTTTATGTGTCTCTTAAGCTTCCTGATCTTTGTGCTAAACAGAAATTTAACGCAAATAGCCTCATCGAGAGTAAAGCAGTGAACGTACAAATTTGCTCCAAGACGTGTCACCTTTTGGTTTACCATTGGATAAATACATAGACTTTTCTTATGATATGTGTGTGAAACTTTGTATGTGTACAAAATTACCTGTTTCCAGGACAACTGGAAGTTGTGTGGAATTAAGATGAGGGAGTGTCGAAGTCGTTTCAAAGAGTTTGAATTCCAAAGTCAGGTGATGAATCAAGTAGGCTTTCACGCATTAGTTAATCATACTAAGCTCCGTTTACAATAAAAATTTGTTGCAAAGATTAAGGTAGAATTGTGGACTGTGTTTCCAGGAATTATAAATTAGAAAATAAAGTTATGTGTACCAATATTTGTCAGCATCTGTTTCTAAAAACGCTCGTTGCTTTACAGGTTCTTCTGGTAGACTACTGCAATTATTAGGCACTAGGAGAGTGACTGTTGATGCAACTCGATTACATGCTACAGATCTGACATAAGATACCAAATATTTTAAAGCAATTTCTGACAGCACACGAATAAAATGACTTCTGTTTATCCAGAATTTCAGGTCATTTTATGATCTTGAAATACCCAGATGATCCCAATATTGCTTTAATTTAGCAACCATTCAACCAAAACTTATGTCAGAAACTTCACTGGACATATCTTTCGAAAGCATGAGCTCATTTTTATCCCAAAGAGATAGCGTTGTTTCTTCTGCTATGCATAGAGAAACCTCTATATTATGTGAAATATTTCCCTTTTTTGACATTGCGTTGGAAACGGCGCATGCAATACCAGAATACAATTTTTTGATGAGGAGATTGAAGGTGGTTGCTTTTGTGTAAGGAAATTGTTTTCTAAAGGCACCAATCTACCATTATTACTTTTCAACAAAACTGTTTGTATAGACAATCCAAAGCGGTAGACTATTTTTTCAATTTCTTCTCTTAATAAATTCGTTAGTGGTGTGACTAAACTGGCTGTGACATACTTTCGGAGCTCAGTTACTTTGTTGATATCGAACAAGAAGTGTAGCCAGTTCACGGAAAATACGAGCGTATTTAACTGTGAAGAACTACGATACCTAGCACATTGGGATTAGTTTTTAATGCTAATACTTTCGCGTTGACTGAAGACAACCTTTAAAAACTTATTCAACTTGTCCAGACAAGAATTCAAAAGAATGCTGACTGCTTGAATGAGCTTTAATATTTGACCTTTTTTATTTCTGCTGCTTGGATCGTAATTAATCAGAAACACTAACTCAGTGTTTAATATAAGGTGCAATAAATTTTATTCGATCGTCAAGATTTTAAAAATGTTCATTGTTTCTTAAAATTGTATCCATGATTAAATTATTTCATGTGAATTGCAATGTGTTCCCCCAATAGTAGGCCTTACTTGATATCTTCCTACCGAGAGTGGTGGTGTAACGGTTCGCGTTCTGGCCTCGCATTCGGGACGACGGCGGTTCGAATCCCCGTCCGGGCATCCAGATTTGGGTTTTCCATGGTTTCCCCAAATCACTCCAGGTGAATGCCGGGATGCTTCCTTCAAAAAGGCCATGGCCGAATTCCTTCCCATTCCTTGCCCCCCATCCTTTCCCGTCTCTAAAGACCTTGTTGTTATAGGAGACGTAAAGCAGTTAATAAAAAAAAAGATATCTTCTATCAGGAAAACTTGAAACGATAACTTACTTTAAAAAATATCGACTCCGAACTCAGATTTCAAGATCGATATATCATCCTCAAAAATATCACTCATAAATATCAATAGCTTTAATAAAAATCAACATTATCGATAATTCGATATATCGATATTTTAAAAAACAATATCGATATATCGATATTTTATCAACTGTCCTATGCAGAACAGTGTCCTCAAGTGGTAAATACATCTGCCCTCCCGTTTCCCCACTGACACAGTCCACTAGGTGTCGGGATTCAGGCAACATGCCTATAAATTCTAGTGTAGCACCTCACAAACTCGTATTCAGATACAAAGCCCTGGCACTTTAGTGCTTCATGAGTTTCGGAACAACCAGATGTCAGTCTGCCGCTCTGCCAGTTTTCTCTGCGAATATGAAACTGCCGCTGCAAAATAATACAGACCATTTGTGCTGATGGCCAATAACAATAAACAATAATACTCCAACAAGAAGAGCAGCCAAAAGTTCATCATCATCATCCTGAACAGTTTCCAGCCTCTGGCCGGGTCTGCTTTATGCACAAGCCTCTCCATTTGCTTCTTTCATCCCACCACCTCTCTGTCACCACTTTGTTGCAGTCCTCTCCTCTCTTCCGTACACACTCCTCAACTCCTTTCAGCCATTCATCTCTTGGTCTTCCTCTGGGTCGTTTACCATGCATCCCAATTTCATTGATTTTTCTCGGGATTCACTCAGCCTCCATTCTCTTGACATGTCCAAATCTTCTTAGTCTGGTCCTCTCTATTCTTTCCTGTAGGGGTTCCTCTTTTATGGTGCGTCTAATCACTTCATTCCTTATTCTGCCCATTTTAGTAACTCCCATTCTTCCTCTTAAAAACTTCATTTCACTTGCTTGTACTCTGCTGATGTCCCGCTTTTTCATTGTCCACGTTTCAGCAGCATAAGTTAAGATAGGCACAGAGTACGTATTATAGATTACTCTCTTGCTTCTCTGTGGCACCTCTTTATTCCATATCAAGCTTCTAATGCTCCTTAGGAAAGCCTCTGCTTGTATTCCTCTTTCACTTATCTCGCCATCATTTCCTCCACATTCCTTTATACACTCCCCAAGTACTCGAACCTGTTTATCTTCTTTAGTTGTTCCCCTGCCATCACAATTCCCTGGGTTACCCTATTCTTTTTCCTGGTTGTTACCACGTACTCACATTTCTTTACATTAAAGTTAAGACATACAAAATCAAAAGAAACTGGAGGAGGAAATGTCTCTGTACAACAAACACCCCCCCCCCCCTCTCCCAAAATGACCCGCTCTAAAGCTGAGATTGGCGACGATGGTGACTGTGACGTGTATCATAACACCCAACAAGTTTGTAACAGATCAGTTTCTGCAAGAAGTCCAGATGTTCTGATACCTCACAGAGCCATCTCATCCCCCACCACTACTTCCGGTCCTAGATGCCCATTGGCTTAGTAACGAACAACCCTTCACCCCCTGCACAAAAAGGCCCCTCACATGCACCCACTGCGCTGGTGATCAGCTCAAACTTACCAATTTTTCCATACCCTATATCGCTTCATCAGAAAAGTGACTCAAGAAAGCGAAGGAAGCAATAGCCCCTAACAAGGCAGCCGGAATTAAATGCTTAGGTAACCCGCTTCCTACGACTGACGTCATTGTCTCTGAAATGGTGGGAAGCCTAACCTTAAATGACAAGTTAAACAGACTTTTAATAACAGCACTTACTAACCTCTTTTCGAGACCGAAAACAAGACTTTATCAAACTCATCTAACAACAGGCCCAATATTATTTAAACAGAACCGAAAAAACAACAAACTGTCCATCACAATTGACAAACTGCCTCCACCCACACACCCCACCCGAGTAGACACACCCGACAACGGCGAGAGAATCCTTAAATTTTTTAACCTGAACATTGGTCGCTCCCATAACAAAAACACACTACTGCAGACCTCAGTCAACAAACGTGACTCGCTTATAGTAGCCGTGGCGGAAACGTTCGATTCCCCCTCATCCCCTATCAAAACCATTCGAAAAGATCGGTCACGCAATACAAGGGCAGGGGTAGCCATTTCCACTAAAGCTTCAACCAACGTCTCCCTCCCTTCTCAGTTTTCTTGCCTTGAATTTTCTGTCGTTTGTGACCTCCATAAAAATTTCCGCCCCTCTTTCCTTGTAGCTTGTTTGTACTCCGGCGCCCAGTTTAAAATATCTTAGCCTTTTTAAAAATTCTGGGTGATTTTAATGATTGTTTGTTATTGGTGAATAAGCTTATAAATGTAAAAATACTTATAGCAGAGGTTGATAGTTATAAATTGTTTTCATTCTCCCGAAAAGATCTGAAATTTTGGAATATTCGAAGTCTGATAAAGTGTTGTGGTTTGAGATGTTATTGGCAGTTTTGACAATAACTATTAAATTAGTTCAGCAATCAATTGTTTCAAACTTTTATTTGTGGACAAGCTTTTTATTTAATTATTACAATATTCTGTTAATCTTGTGCGGTAACCTGTACTGTTGAAAGAAAAAGCCTGTTGGGATTGTTTTGTCCTTCTATAAAATAATTGGACAAAATATTTCCAAGAGAGCCGCTAGCGTTTCATGGGCACTCTTTACAGAGCTGTTTATAGCAATACCGGAACCAATGTCAGCAGCTGCGTTTCGTGTGGTCATCATCATTATCGTGCCCTAGAGCAAGTTTTCACGTGGCTGTTCCCCATGTGTTTCTGTCTTCTGCCCTCCTCATGTCCATGTAGCTGCCGTTTCTCTTGATGCTAGCTACGGTCTTGTACTGTACCTTCTGCTTCCTCTCACTCTCCTAGTACTTCCAAGGTGTCTACTAACAAGCACTCCCCTCTCAACAAGTGTCCCATTAAGTTCGTCTTTCTTTGTATTATGACTTGCAGTATTTTCCTCCTCTCACCAATCATTTCCAGCTCTTCAGCAGTACTCACTTTTTCCATCTAGCTTATCCTCTCAATTCTCCTCCACATCTCAAACGTATCTATGTGTTTTTCATCTTCTCGCCTCAGTGTCCAGGCCGCTGCCACACTCGCATGGTGTCTCACTGCTGATGACAGACAGCGCAAGCGACTCAGCTAATTAACCCACACATGATTTAATTTATTTTAATTGCAATGGAGCACAGGCTCCGGTGGCAATTTCCCTACAGACCCAACTTCCCCCTATCCTGCACCGACCTGCATTTGCCCTGTACAAATTTTAACTTTAAATTCTTTTAACGTTTTTGGTAAGTTATTCATCATTCCCCTTGGTTACTCATTCCAATCCCTGACACCCTTATCTAAAAAAGAAAATCTTCCCACACCCTTGTGCCTGAAATCGAGTGCCAGCTTGTGTTCATGGTCATCTTTTCCCCTCCATGAACTACTTTTCATACCTACTGCAATATCCTTCCATGCCTCATCGCCAGTATACGCCCTGTACACTCCCATCACCCTCCTCATCCTCCTCCTTTCTTGCAATGAATCCCATTCCAGATCCTTTATCATATCTGTCACTGATTGAATTCTGCGATAATTTCCAGAAACAAATCTAGCAGCCCTTCTTTGCACCTTCTCCAACTCCTGTGTTTGATACTCAAAATGTGGGTCCCATACTACATTACCATATTAGAGCAATGGTCTGTGATGTGTTTTGTGATGTGTTGTTGTTGTTGTTCCAGATGCGCGACGCGATGAAGTTGGCGGGCATCCCACCTTACGAGGACGAGCCCCCCGAGGCAGCCAATCGACAACTGCACCTCCCCACCACACCTGCTCTAGCACCAATCGCAGCCAAGCAGTCGCACCACGGAACATATCTGAAGAGGGACGAGCAGAAATACGTTTACACATGTTATGATCCCACAGTGAGAAATATTTTATAGACCTAGTTTGGCTAAAGAATGAGTCACGCAGATGTCTACGTTAATGTCTTCTATATCTGCATCTACATCGATACTCTTCACTTCACCAGATCGTGGGTGGTAGAGAGTGCTTTGCAGCGAAACCAATCTCTACGCTGTGAGTTCCAATCCCGTATGGCTCGACCGAAGAAAGTATTATGCTAGCTTCAGTGCACCAACTTATTTCTCTAATCTTATCTTTCCTGTCATCTTCCCTAATAAATTGGCCAACGAAGTGTTTCATCTCAATCGTAAATGGAAGTGGATGTTCCAACGTTCTTGCGAAGCGAAATGTGTCACTGAGTATCTCAGATACCTGCCGTCTGTTCCACGTTAGATTGGTTCTAACAATACTAAGTTAAAACTGTTTCTGTAACAGAAATAATAGTCGGTATAGTGGTAGCTAACTTTATTTCCTCACTCTAGCGTCTGTCGCCAAAGGGAACAGCAACCTTTTTTAAAAAAAGAGTTCAATGACAAGGCAATTAAACTGCAGCGACAATTATTAAGTTTGTTATTTTTACTGCGGGGTATAAAAGCGAGCAACTTGGAGGTTAAAAATAATATGGAGATTAATTTTCTTAATTAAGAAGTACAATATTCGTTTTGTTTGGAGTAATTTATATTTGAGTAGGGGAGAACGGGAGCTTACTAAGGAAAAAGTGAAATAAGAGTGCCTTAGAAATGATGTTTTTTTTATATCTATTTTTAAACTTGTATTATATTATATCTAATCCGTGGACTACGTAAAACAAAACGAAAACAGACGCTTCATTGAAGATAAGAAAAAAGGAAAAACCAAATTGACTCGAATGGCTCTCATTACTCAGAGTCAACTGGGTAATGGGGACAACCACCCCCCCCCCCCGGCCCAATAGGCTAAAAGGACCCATAGCCAAATTAGTCCATAATAATGACAGAACTTTATTTTTCTTGATTAAATTGAAAATTAATACAATTATTTTCACTCTTGTGGGTATACAAATTGATCATTTACTTTTCGTACACTAGAAATACGTTATTTTTCCTAGCACAATATTTACAGATCAAGGACGGTTCATCACAACAACGTTCACAGTTCAGATGTTCTACATTTTAACACACTTCACAATACATGAGAAGCGAAACAAACAAATTATTTTTAAACAGGAACCGTAATAATAGTAATCACTTTCATCGCTAATTAAAATCGATGAAGATTGTGACAAACGGCTTGTAGACCTAGATCTCCTTGCATTCATCGCTACTTCCCTTTTATTTTTGAAGCATAATGCAGATCTTTCCTCGTCGCACGGTTATTGCCTTCTGTCTTCTCTTTCTTTCTTTTTTCCTTTTCTTCATAAAGTTGTAAGAGTGAAGCAGTCAAAATCTCCAAATTCTGTTTTTACGAGCATTCTTGGCAGGATTGGTGGCCTAATTTTGGCGTAGGAGTAATTATGGGGTAATCAGAGCAAAACTCCAATTTCCCCTTGCTCATTGATCTCTTTGCCCCACATGTTGACGCTTTTGTTAAAAAGTAATAAAAGTATATAATATAATTTTTTTCCTCCCGTGTTACATAGTACACGTTAAACTACATTAATATATTAAGCTCTACATCTACATCTACATCCATACTCTGCAAGTCACAAACATTGTGGGTGGCAGAGGGTGCTAAGCACCAATCCTAAACCCGCGCATTCCAATCCCAAATAGCGCGAGGAAAGAAGGAATACATAAAAGCATCCGTAAGGCATCTTATTTCTCTAATCTTATCCCTCCGGTCATTACGACCTAAATAGGTTGGCGGAAGAAGTATTTCATTGCACTCGAAATTTAAATTTTTTCGCATATTCTCCAATAAATTCGAACGCAAGCTACGTGTCTATCTTCCAACTTTTATTTTGAAGAGTAGCAATAAATATCACTTTTAATATAAAAAGACGTTACCATTAAATTCTAGATGTTTATTGTAAAAAAAATTAAAATAAATGTTTAAATAATACTGGCTCTGTCAGATGTCCTTTTTTCAATTTTTTTTTTACTTTACAAAACTTTTTCGCATACAATACTGGTAGTTGAAATGTGATCATCGTTGACTTTTTGACCGTATGTGTCTATAACACAAATGAATCTACAAACTCGTGAAAAAGCCACGGAAGAGTGTCCATACGAAAAAAATAGCTCTGATAAATACAATCCTGCTTTTGAAGCGTCTGACCTTGTGTTTTATTAATGTTCATAACGCAGTTTACACCTATTGTGAACTGTTTTCTCATCATTTGGAAAGGCAGGTTAATCAAAAGATGTTAATGCGAGGTATGAGCATAGTTTTATTATTATTATTACTCCGCGATTCACTAAAAGTGTGTGGCGGAGCGTGCATTGCACCGATCCGAAAGAGTAATAGTTTGGAAGGGATATACTGGATATGGCAGGAGGCGCCCATGGGCTATTGTGAGGAACCATCCCAGCATTCGCCTGGAGCGATCAGGGAAAACCATGGAATACCCAGATCAGGATGGCCGGAGTGCTTTATCGAAAGCTTACTAGCCCGGTAAATCCTTTCTATTCCAATCCCTAATTTTATAGGAGTGAATGAATTTAGCACTGGTGATGTATTTCTCTAAGTGAATTACCACTAATCTTGCACCATTAATTAATCCCTGATTAACATTAAGATTTCTATTTAACATAATAATAACAATTCTCTTGAAAAGAAATTTATGAGGTGAGACGATTTCGGAAATGGCTCTGGCGACTTGGATAAAATTTCATATAGAAGTTTGCAAAACGATTTTCCAAAAAACAAAGCAATTCTCGGAAACGGATCTAAACCTATCTCGGAGAAGGGTCAGTAAGCCTACTGATGTTATATAAGCTTCTCTTTGGTTAGAGTAAGGAAATGTTCACTTCAAAATACCTAGTAAGACTTCAAGAAAAACGTTTAACTTTAATCAAACTTTACTCAAAATCTTGCATATAGAACAGAAATGTAAAGATGCCGAGCGAAGATCGGTCACTAAGCTCCTTTTATTTAAGTATCTATTGTAACTATAGACAAGTATTAGGTGGCCCGCAGGCTAACATAGAAACGAAACTGTGACCCATCTCCAGAATCAGTTGAGCAGCCTTGGTCTAACTAATGCAATCTGTCGAGGTCGTTGTGCCCTTTGGCAGAAAGCAGGTGTTTGTTCCTTAACAGCACCGTCGTTTTATTGCCAATAGCAGACCCAACTGGGCGAAATTTCTTCAAATCCTACCCACGGGCATTCTACAAGGACCAAATTCAATTCAGCTTTCATCTTGTGCTCACAGCTTACAGGAGGACATAATGAATTCTGTTAAACTGAAATGTGGATACGTTTGGTTCCCAATATATCTGGTGACGTAGTATAGAGAGTGAGACGTGTAAACAACAGAGACAGATAAAAAAAATTAATTTAAGACATACTAATTTTTTAAAGTAGAATCTGCTTGACTCATTCAGTGTATTATTACGAAATTGGTAGCATATTAGCAGGATAAATGCCACTGTTTTTATGCATCTGGTAAATTG